>QXCR01000201.1:0-43136 GCA_004380135.1 Stemphylium vesicarium
CACGATGGTACTTGTCGGTCTTTGTACACGATGCGCTTCGTGTTACTGTCCGACGCCTGCCACAGTAGGTTCCGGTAAAGATGCTCTTGGAATATGCCATACCTACTGTTCTTGCACGGTAGCGCGCGTGCAATGCGGGCCTCTAACCCAGATACTGCAACGCATCTGTCAGTGTCGTTGGTAAGTCCACGCTTTGAGTAGTTCTGGAACAGAAAGTGGATAAATTCCACAGTACGTGTTGGGCCTGATTTTAAGAGACGGTCCGGAAAGCATGGGTCTAGTAAGAAATAACCCTTTCGAGGTGAGCTGAAGACGGTGGTGTCTAGTTAGTCGTTTGTTAACCCAGATAGAGTAGACTTCTTACCTTCTCATCTTTGTAAGATTCTCGCAGTGCACTCCCTCTCCACACTCCCAGTAGGTCTGGTTGGCGCTGAAGTGGATAGTTCGTTTAGCTAAGACCCTCTCTTGCATGACCCATGCTCGATTGTTGAGCCCAGCTCGTTCCACATCGTTCTCGAAGTCATCCATATGGGTGGAGATACACACCTGATTACCTCCAGCATCTTGGACACGCACATACTCAGTGCTTGCGTTTCGGGCGAGGAACCCTGCGTTCGAATTGACAGCCGACGTTGCAGCGATTGTACAATAGGCCGAGGCGAAGACATCCTCCATACGACCCGCTTCTCGGTCCCAATCATCTGCGTTCCACTGAATGATGCACAGTGAGTCAATCCAGAGATACTTAATGCGCAGCTCCCGGGTCACTTGGACTGCATCTTGGAATGTCTTCGGTAGTTCAGAGAGAGCGAATCCGTCTAGTCGTGCAAGGCGGTTGCTATCAGTAGTGCAGTATCGAGGATTGTCCTTTGTTGGGGGATCGTTGCCCCAGCGGTGAGACAACGCAGTATACTCCACACTTTCATTCTCTTGAGGGACATAGAGACGTAGAATCTCTGGATCGGCATGTCCAACGTAGATCAGTCTCGTTGGCGATGCTCCTTGGGATCTGGCATTCTGTCGGTTGCAAGCGTGGTTTTCGTCGCACCATTCGAGCCAGCTTCGAAGGAGCGCGAAGCGTGCAGCGCTTTCAGGCGCAGGCAGAACGGGGAAGCCGATTGGGATATCAGCTCTGTCGAAGGGCGGGTGATCTGTGCTCGGGACAGGTGAGAAGCAAGGAAAGGTTCTAAGGCACCATTCGAGCCACATTCGGAGGAGTGTGAAGCGTGCGATGGGTAGGTACTCTGTATCCAAGACAAGTGGTAAGCAATGAGTGATTTTAGCACACTAGAGGGGCTAGGAACACTAACCCACGTCAGAACACAGCCTCAGCATACGCAGACCTTTACGGCCGAGTCGTAGCGCCGCGCCATCTCGAACAACGCTAAGATCCACGTTCTCGTTCTCGTGAAAACGTTCAGCGGTCTGGACGAGTAGTTTGCAGAGCGCACAGCTCCTCGAGGCGACACGTATCTCAGAGAGGCGAGCTTCAGTACACTGATGCTCAGTTACAGGATCTACCAAGACACTGCAACATGCGCAGGGGTGAACAGTGTTAGGGTAGTCGTGTAGTCTACGCTTAGGCAAGACCCCATGCAATCTTCTTGCGAAGTCGTTGTCGAAAGTGAATGACCAGTCCGGCTATCCTAAGGTTATTATAATTTGCACTAGCTGTAAGCGCAGCACCAAACGAGACTTACCCCCTACAGCACCAGACACACCAGGGTTAGCAGCTGCCTCGTGCATCCACGTTCGCAGGTCAACTTACAAGCTACACCACCAGACACACTAAGGTTAGCAGCTACCTCGCGCATCTACGTTCGCAGGTCAACTTACATCCTACAACACTAGACACACTAAGGTTAGCAGTCGCCTCGCGCATCCACGTTCGCAGGTCAACTTACATCCTACACCACTAGACACACTAAGGTTAGCAGTCGCCTCGCGCATCCACGTTCGCAGGTCAACTTACTCGCTACACCACCAGACACACCAAGGTGTCAGATTAGATGAGATATATCGTAGAATAGATGATTGTTCATTGTATGTGTTCTTGATGATGGTGCTATCACGATGTATATGCTCTCGTGCAAGTAAGGCCAAAGTAGGATTAAGGCGGGTTAGCTAATATAGCTATAATTAATACTAATACTAAAACTACCTACTAGATAGCCTTCTTTCTAATAGTAATATCTACTATCTAATATACCCTCTTAGCTTAGAAGCCCTATTATAAGCTACTTAAACTAGTTTATTAATTCTATATTATAAGGCCTTCTAGCTACTCCTATAACTTCTTAAGTTTAACCTCCTTTAATAGGGCTTCTTTACGTTTAATAAGTTCTAGTTAATTAAAGAAACTAGCCTATTTATTAGCTAGTAGTAATTTAGTAAATCTATCTATAATTATATTATTAGATAGAGTATACTCTACTTTAATTATCTTTTAGGTAACTTCTTATTATAGCTAGTAATAGTATATATTAACATACTATAGCTTTATCTAGAGTTTAGCTATATCTTTATTTACTAATTAGATAGTCTAGGTATTATCGCACTTAATTATAATAATTAGATTACTTAGAGTTACCTAGAGCTCCTTTAATAATCGCGATATAAAAATTACCTCTTTAGCTACTTAAGATAGAGTAAGTAATTCTACTTCTATTATTAATATTATAATAGTATCTTATTTACTTACTCTCTAGGCGATAAGTCTACTAAATAGCTTAATAGCGTATCTCTAAGAGCTTTTCCTATCTAATATATTATCTGCGAATGACGCGTCGCTAGCTATCTTAAGATCTTCGCCTCTGCCAAGTTTAAGAGCTAGGGCTTTTGTTCTTTTAAGATAAAGAAGCATATAGTTAGTAGCGTCGTGATACTCTATACTTAGATTAACTAGATATTAAGCGAGTTGTAATATTGCAAATGCTATATTAGGTCTTATAGTAACTACTGTGAATAATAGCGAGCTAATCTTGCGTTAATATTAGTTAATATTAGCTAGTTCTACTAGGCCGTCTCTTAGTTTAAGCTTAATACTTAATATTAGCGTATTATATCTTATATCTTATTAGCTCGTTAGTTAGCTAATCTTATTAGCGTATGCAGCTTATAATAGCTAAATTATCCTTTAGGTCTAGTCGCGTATTACTTCTATACTAAGGAACCACTAAAGGTTATCTCCTCTAGTATATAGATACTTATCCTATATTAGCTTAATAGCCTTTATTACTTCTTATTATTACTTTAAGTAGTACGCGATTATAATGTTATCTATATAGAAGAAGATAATTACTTTATTCTTAATTATATAATATAGCTCTTATAGTACTTATTTAAATCTAATTTAGGCTAAGATTACTATAAACTCTTTCTACTAGAGTAATAGCGAGATATAGAGGCTGTATAGTACCTTTTATACCTTAAGTAGAGTACTAGGCTTCTAATATCCTCGCGGCATCTTTATATATATCTCTTAATTAATTACTACGTGCATAAACGCATTTATAACGTCGTATTACTTTAGTTTAAGATTAAATTTAGTAGCAATTACTATTAGTATCCTAAATAAGCGGCCTACTAATATCGCTGCGTACGTGTCTTGGGCTATAATATCGCGTTACTAGTCTCCTCTCGCTACAAGTCTTACCTTGTATTTATTAAGGTGGTGGTGTTTATCGAGTTTATACGTATAAACCCACATGTAGTCCAGTATCTGCTATCCTGCTCGTTTAACTAGCGACGCTAGGATTTCGATCTATAATTTCATTTGCTTATAGCTTTTAAGGTGCGTTCTTTCTACTTTCTTAAACATTTCGTAGAGTAAATGTTCTTCTAGTTTTAAGTGTGCTGTAGGTAATAATAGCAATTAGTTGCGATAGGGTTTAATTCCTTTAGCTATTAGTCGTTTTAGCTAAGCTTTATTAATTAGCTTGCCCTCGTATTAACTAAAATGTCTAGCCTTAGTGCCTGCTATAAAGGCGGCTGCCTATAGGACCGTCATTAATATAGCCTAATTAGATAGTCTTGTCTTATTATTATTATTCACTTCTTCTTAAATAAGAAAGGCTACTAGTAGAGGAGTTAGTAGTAGCGTTAGCTATGCCTCTATAATTTTCCTCCCTTAGTAGTATCTAGTTTATTATCTACGCGGAGTCTCCTCCTATACTATATTATTCTTGTAGAATATTTCTATTTCTAGTTATTAGTTCTAAGTACTTAGGAGTTTAATTATCTTTACCTAAGTCGCAATTTCCTCTAGAGTGTTATATATTAGGTTATCTATTAGATTCTTAGTTTTACTATTAAAGACTACTTCTTTATTAAATACTATATTATAGGTACTAACTACTTTAGCTATAGATAGGACTTAAATATAGTAGATGTTAGTTAACTAATATCTTATAAGATACCTAATCTAGGCTTTTAGGTCTAGCCTTTATAGCCTAGACTTTTCTTAGTAAGTATTATCTATTATTATAAAGGCTTTACACCTATATATTCTTAGATAAGCTTAATTTAGTCTTTAGGGTCTAGTAACTATGCTATTTATAGTAGCTACGCGCGTAAAGAATATTTTATAAGGCGATGTCCACTTATTTAGATAATTTAGGGTTTAATTATATAGGTATACTGCCACTCTAGTGATTTCTAGCTAGAGTTCCTATAGAAGATTCGCATCTAGTCAAATTGCGCGTGCCTTCTCTTTTATCACACCCCCTAAGCGTTCGGCTCCTCCATTCTATGCTTGTGTATCTAGAGCGGAAGGCTCAATTCTAATTAATAGGGACGTGCACTATCTCTTAACTTCTTACTTAACTATAATAATTTTATTATCTATCTTAATAATCTTAACTATAATATTAAATTATTTCTTTATAAATTAGATAAAGAGGCCTAATAAGTAAATAATTAAGTATAATAGCCTATTATCTTTAAAGTAGAAGTCCTAAATATATTAGAAGTATTAGTAGGTAATTAGTATTTAACTCTTTTCTTTTATAACGCTGCCTACTTTATATTTATAAAAGTTAATAGTAATCCTCTTACTAGGGCCTTCGTTATTTAACCTTAGAGCTCTATATATTTAGCACTTTAATTTTAATCTACCGCATATATCGCATTATACTATAGTAATGCCTATAATCTTCACCCCCTTAGATTGTTATACGAGGTGTTTAATAGCTAAAGGTCTAGGGTAGCTAAGGCGCTTATGCTATAGTATTGCTATCGCCCTCTACGATCGTCGTTTGGCTCAATTCATACATATATAGAAGGCTGCAGCTGGCTCTGCTAGGCTCCTAACGATTTATTAGCCGTGTTATTCTAATAGGGTAGTAATAATTAATCCGTCCTATTATTAAAGGCTAGTTAGGTCTTCTCTATTTTCCTACTATATACTTTATCTTCTAAGTAGACTAAATAATATTAGGCTATAAAGAAAATCTAGATACTATACTATATTATCTAAGTAGAGAGTATATTCTTCTTATATACTCTTAGTTATTATAAAGATATTTCTATATTTTTATATTTAGACTCTCGTATTTCTAGCCTAGATATAATCTTCTATTACTAGTAGGCGTACGTTCTTAAGCTTTAAGAGATTATTATAGATATATATAGTTAAGCTAGAGTCTAGAATAAATATATCCTTTAATAGATATTCTTATTAGCTTACGCTTAATACTACTTCTATTATACTCTCTTCTAGTCTTATAATTACGCGCCTATCTAGTTAATTAATAGTATAGTCTAAAGTTTAAGATGTCTTAATATAAAGTATAATTAAGCGTAATACTATAGTTAGGCGTAGTTATTTTATTCCTAAGTTTATTTCTTATATTATTCTTTATAAGTTAGTATTATATTTAAGTTTATACTATACTAGTTTTATAACGCCTTAATTTAGCTTAAACTACTTAGGTGCCTTAGCTATATTTATATAGTAGTAGTTAGATATCTTATAATGCTATTCATAGGCAGGACATATGTCTCTAGCTATCGCTATATTCCTCTCTAGGAACTGCTTAGTTTTGATACTCTAACTATCTATCTTTCGCTTATTTAATAGCTGTTACGAACCTGAGAAGACGGGGCACGGCAACCTATATACGGAAGTAATAAAGGAGTCACTTTATATAAGTTAAGTAAATAGCTAACCTTTAAGAACTAATAAGTAGCGTTACCTTATAGCTTACGTAATTCTATAGTTTTAATAGAAAGCTACTATAAGATAAGTTACGTATATTCTATAATATTCTATAATATCCTATAATATTCTATAAGGTATTACGTATAGGATATATAGAACTTTATAGAATATATAGGATATTAAGTTATATTCTCTAAGTATATAGCTACTAGATAGTATACTCTTATAGTTACTATATTTAACTTTAAAATCTAAGAATTAGTACTTAATTCTTAAACTCTTAAGTTATTTATTAATCTTTATATTATACTTAACTTATCTTATCTATTACGCGCCTAGCTTATTTCTAAGAACTAACCTTAGGACCCTCTAAGAATAGACCTTTACACTTTAAATACCCTTAAAATAAGTAATATAGTAATAGATACTCTAGATATGACTATAAACGCTACCTATACCTTAGTACGTAGTAATAAGTCTAACTTATACTATAGTAACTATAATAAGCTTAAAGCTTAGCTACTCTAAGTTAATAGATACCTCTATATTAAAGAAAATAGGATTAACGATAACGATAAAGTTATATAAGCTACTACCTTCCTTTACGGCAACGTAGAGAAGTAGGCTAACTCTATCTTACGCTAATATATAGATAACGATATTAATAACTAAGATAATATTAATCTTGTTAATAACTAGGACGCCTTTAAAGCTAAGATAAAAGAAGTTTTTTTACTCTTTAAAGAATTAGTAGTTGTAGAATAAAAGATTTAGAGACTTAGATAGACTAGGTCTACTACTAACTATATAACTAAGTTCTAATAATATTCTATAGTTATTAACTAGAATAATAATACTTTAATATAGATATACTAATAAGGTCTTAAGCTAACTATACGTAAGGAACTTATGCGAAGTAGATCTAACCTTAATATACTTAATAAACTTATAAATAAAGCTATTTAAATTAATAATAAGTTATATAAGCTTATACTAGAGGAAAGACTATTTAACTAAGAAACCTATATCTAAGAGCCTACGAATAACTAACTAAGATACTAGCCTTAACGTTCGTACCTTAACTAAGGACGTTAGCGAAGCTACGCACCTTAAGTCCCTAGTATATACGCCATGAATGGCTATGAGCCTATGCACCTTAATAATATTAATAAGGGACTAAGTTAGCTAAAGTTTTAGCGTAATAAGAGTAAGAAGCTAATTACGTGCTATATCTATAGTAAAATAGGCTATATAGCACGGGACTATTATAGTAAAAATAAGGTTGCACGACAAGTTAACGTACTTAGAAAGGCTAGCAAACTAGCTAATAAATTATAAGAAGTTATTATAAAACCTATAATTAAATACTAAGTAAATAGTAGAGAAGGTATCCTTAAAGGAATTAAGAACCTTACTATTATAAGAACTAAATGCCTAGATAACCTACTTGTATCTAATAAGGAGTATAATACACTAGAAGAAGACATAGTAGAACCACTACGCACTAAGCATAATAAGATAGCCACGTTTAAGAAAAAATATTAACTAAGCACGCCCTACGTAAGCCTACTAGAGATAGAGTCGCTATTACTATAGATTAATAGCCTACTCTACTACCTTAATAAGGAACTAGTGGATTACGCTATAGAAACCCTAAATATCCTATAAACTATATAATAGCACTTCTACGATCTAGCCTATAAGGTTAATTAAAATTAGGAAAATATTCCTCTAGAGATTAAGAAGTTCCTACTAACGCTAAAGAATCTCTAATAGGTTAAAAAAGCACTATAAGTATAGAACGAACCTATAGTTATACCTTCTAATAAAGATATCTAAGAGATAACTCTATACGCTGTAAAATTAGATAGCTAAATAGTTAAGATTCTAGAATAAGATATTTAAGAGTTCGCATAATACTCTTAGAATAATAAGCTATTATAGGCTAAAGAAGTAGAAAAGTAATAGTTATAAACTTAACCTTAAGGCAAATAAAAGATTAATTAAATAAGCTAAGATACTATAGTCTAGTACTAGTATAATCCTCGTAACCCCTACTATACTAAGTTATTATAGACTAGTTATACGTACAACTTCTATAAGACCTATTACTTAGAAAAGAAGAGATCTATATAGTCTCTAAGAAGAGTATATAAATTTCCTAAGTATAAAGTAGAATAGGATATATATATTAAAGATATATACCTAAAGCACCTATAGAATAAGTGTAAGAATACTTATTTCCTTAGTCACGAAGACCTGTAAGACATTATCTAGATATAAACTATATATAAGACACGATACGTTAACAACTCTATCTACGAATATAAGGAGCACGACTAGCAAATATGCCTAAGTAGCGCATACGATAAGCACTACGACATAAAAGAATTCTATAGATTTAGAACTAAGTCTTTTTTAAACTAGTAAATAGCTAAGAAGGCCTAGCTAAAGAGATTAATATAGTAAATCCCTTAGAACTTATTAAGCTACTAGTATAGCTTAATAGAGTATAAATACATACTTTAGTAGATTTAGGATTAAAAGTAAACTATATTTTAGCGCACGTAGTAGATAAAGCTAGATTTTAACTACTATAGAAATATTAGTCCTACCTACTATAGGTTACTAATAAATAACTAATACTAGAAGAAAGTAAGATTATATATAAGGTCACTAACGTGACGCTTAGTATCTAAGAGTACTAGGAAAGGATAGACCTAGACGTCTTTAGACTAGCTACCTATAATATTATATTAGAACTTCTTTAGCTATAAGAATATAACCTATAGATTAACTAGAAGTTAAAGAAGTTCTTATTTAAGTACTATAGACTAGACGTAACTATAAGCTAGCCTACGTATTAACTAATTTTAATAGTAGATAAGAGGAAAGTTTATAATATTACTAAAGAATAGCGAATTTTATATAAGAATGGCCTTAAGATATAAGAGTTTAACTTAATAGATACTAGTAAAGCACCTCTAGATTACAAAGTTAAAGTTTTAGAGAAACGTATAACTTCTAATATTCTAAAAGAGTATAAAGAATTTAAGTACCTTTTTATAGAAGTAGTAAATAGTAAAGCCTTACTAAAGTATTAACTCTAGAATTATAAGATTATCTTAGAAGAAGAGAAAACTCTACCTTTTAAGCTAATATATTAACCATTAGAGATAGAACTTAAAGCGCTAAGAAAGTAGCTAGATAAAGACTTAAAGAAAGAATATATTAGACCTTCTATGTTACTAGTAGGATTCCTAATACTTTTTATACTAAAGAAGAAGGGACTACTAAGAATATACGTAGACTATCGTAAGCTTAATAATATTATAGTAAAGAATTAATACTTACTACTAAATATTATAGAACTTTAGAATTAATTATTTTAAGTAAGAATCTTTATAGTAATAGATCTACGAGATAGATACTACCTTATTAGAATAAAGAAAGGTAAAAAATAGAAGATAGCGTTCTAAATAAGATATAGATACTATAAATATACTATTATGCCTTTTAGGCTTATAAACGCCCTAGTAATATTTTAGGAACTTATTAATAACGTGTTAAGAACTTATCTAGATATCTTTATTATTATATACTTAGATAATATTCTTATCTACTCTAAGAATAAAGAAGAATATATTAAATATATCTATATAGTGCTAAGGTGCCTAGACTAGTTTAACCTATAACTTAAGCTAGAGAAATACGAATTCTATAAGGAAGAGGTCGCTTTCTTAGGATATATCGTAGGAGCCAATAGAGTACATATAAGCGAAGAAAAGATTAAGGTAGTTAAGAAATAGCTACTACTAAAAATAGTTAAGGAAATATAATTCTTCCTAGAATTCCTAAACTTTAATTAATAGTTTATTAAGAATTACTCTAAGATTACTATTCTATTAATAAAACTTATAAGAAAAGATATACTATTTATATAAAGTAAAGAAGTAGAAGACGCCTTTTAGACGCTTAAGAATATAAGTATAACGCTACTATACTTCTATATATTCTAATTAGGGTAACCTCTACGCTTTAAGACTAACTTATTAGATCTTGCACTAGGAGAATACGCTAGCTAATTATATAAAGGCTAATAGTATTCTATAGCCTATTATTTACGTAAGCTTTTAGGACTAGAGGAGAACTATAATATTTATAATAAGAAGCTATTAGCTATTATTACCTACTTAAAGTATTAGAGAGTATACGCTAAGAGTTACTTAGAACTTATAATATTCTTAGATTATAAGAACTTAGTTACGTTTATAACTACTAAGGTACTTAATAAATAATAAGTTTAATAGTTATAGAAATTAGGATAATATAAGTTTAAGATTATATTTATACTAAGAAAAAATAATAGTAGAGCTAATACCCTTAGCCGTAGATATAATATTATAGAAATAAAGATAATTAATAAATTTATAATACTTACACGCTATAAAGATAGATTATTAGAACTAGCGAAGACGCTAAATCTAGTTATATAAATTACTAATAAGGTACTAGAAGAATTATAAGAAGTAATTATTAAGTAACACTATAACGACCTTATATACGGTTACCTTAGTATTACTTAAATAATAGAACTTATTAAGTAAAATTATAAGTTTCTATATATAAAGGATAAGGTTACCTCCTTTATTACTAAATGCGTAGACTATTAGAAGAATAAATATAGTACCTACGCACCCTATAGAGAAATGCAAGCAATAGAGCTACCTAACACACTATAGTTAGACATCTCTATAGACTTTATTATAGGCCTACTAGTCTTAAGAGACCCTATTACTAAAGTATTATATAACGTAATTCTTGTAGTAGTTAATCGTTTTATAAAATAAGCTAAGTATATCGCCTTTCGCAAAGATTTCACGGCGGTATAACTTACGCACGTTATTAATAATCGTGTTATAAGGTATTACGGCATACTAAAGTTAATTATTAGTAATAGAGATAAGCTCTTTACTTTAAACTTTTAGACAGCATTACTTACTATAATTAGTACTAGAAGGAAGCTATTAATAGCTTATTATCCGCAAATAGATAGATAAATAGAACGAACAAACCGCATAATAAAAGCCTATCTACGGATCTATGTTAACCACTAGCAGAACAACTAGGTTTCACTACTACCTATGGCATAGATGGCCTACAACAACAAGCTTTCAGAGTCTACAGGACAGACCCCGTTCTACGCGAACCACGGGAGACACCCAAATCTCTTTACACGTACACTACTAAGCCCGAAAACGGAAGCAGCTATCGCCACAGCCAATGAGCTAAAGTTAGTACACGAGTTGCTATAACGCGAACTTAAAAAGGCATAACGCTAGAGCATCTTATATATTAATAAGAAATAAAAAATAGCACCTTAGCTAAAGAGGGGGGATAAAGTTTATCTACTTATAAAGAACCTTCGCACTACACGACCTAGTAAGGGACTTAATAACGTTAAAGTTAGACTATTTTTAATTCTTAATTAGAAGGGACTAGTTACTTATATACTTAACTTTCTATCTAATACGAAGATACACCTAAGATTCTATATTAATATATTAGAATTAGTAGACTCTAAAACGCCGCTCTAGAAAACTTTCTACTATAAAATAGAAGAGGATAATAAATTTAAAGTTAAGAAAATCCTCGCACACTAAACGTAGAATAATAGTAAAGAATACCTAGTTAAATAGTTAGGCTATCCTAAGAGCGATAACACCTAGAAATTAGATACAAACCTTACGAACTGCCGCTAGCTACTTGCGCAGTATCATGCGAAGCACTTAGCCACTCGTCGAAAGTAGGATCTCTATCTAAGAAGGTCGGCGTAAAGGTACTCTAATCTAATATAGAAGTACTAGGTATTATACTGTCTTTAAGAAGACGCACCTTCTAGTTAATATTATCTACTACCTCTAGCGCTTTAATCTCTTCTACGAATTTTCCTAACTTATCTACCTACTACTATTTATAACGCTTTAGCACTTTCCTTTATTTGCGAAGACGATCCTTCTTCGCACGTGCCGCCAATAAAGCATCCAACGCTGCCGCCTCCGCTGCATCAGCCTCAGACTCCTGTTGTTCTAAGCGAGCTAGCTCCTAGTCCAACTAAGAAAAGTCCGGCAAGGGAACCTCCACCGGCACGCACGACTTCACACCATTGCGATAATAATTTCCACATTTCTTCTTTAACGACAATATGCGACACTCTAGATTCTTTTTTACGTAATATTAATAAGTAACTATAGCTACCTAACTAATACTATTTATACGATTGCCTAAAGTATAATAATAAGTAGTACTATAGGAAACTATAAGGTTAGTTTATAAGGATATAAAATAGAGAAGGGAGAGGTAGTATTACGAACCTAAGAAGATAGGGCACGGCAACCTATATATAGAAGTAATAAAGGAGTTACTTTATATAGGTTAAGTAGATAGCTAACTTTTAAGAACTAATAAGTAGTATTACTCTATAGCTTACGTAATTCTATAGTCTTAGTAGAAAGCTACTATAGAATAAGTTACGTATATTTTATAATATCCTATAATATCCTATAATATCCTATAAGGTATTATATATAGGATATATAAGACCTTATAAGATATATAAGATATTAAGTTATATTCTCTAAGTATATAGCTACTAGATAGCGTACTCTTATAGTTACTATATTTAACTTTAAAATCTAAGAATTAGTACTTAATTTTTAAACTCTTAAGTTATTTATTAATCTTTATATTATACTTAACTTATCTCGTCTATTACGCGCCCAGCTTATTCCCGAGAACTAACCCTAGGACCCTCTAAGGACGGACCTTCACAATAGCCTAGGGTTTCCCTAGCCTTAATTTTTGTTGTTAGATAGCGCTCTTGTTTCCACACTAGAGGCGTCCCTCTGTGTGTTTAAGTCGGATTCACCGCTCACCGCGTATAAGTCTCCTACCACGAAGGCGCTCTTTAGCTTCCCTCTTAATAGATAATAAAGGCTTATAAACTCGCGGAAGAGTTTTATTATTCTTTTCCTATTTATAGCTTTTTTATTATATTCTAGCCTTTAGAACCCTATAGTCTAAGTTAATGCTACTTTTAATATAGAGTCTAGGAAGTTATCTATTATAACTTATATTTATATAATCTTAGCTACCTTAAGGGTCTTAGCTTAAGTTACTACCTAATTATATTTACTTAGCTATATCTCCTAATTTATAGTTATTTGCATTAGCCTAAGTGCGGCGTAGTATCTCTCTTATACTTGCGCCCTTTCTTTATCTACGTCTACTCTAACTATGTCTTAGAGGGAGGTTATCTATTTACGCAGTATTCTATTTTCTGCGTAGTAACTAAGTTATAGATAAGGTATTATAGTTATAAGGATATATTTAATTATCTTTAAGATTCTATTATTCTCTTCTTAATAGTCTTTTTTAAGTATCTTATATAATTTAAGGTAGAGCTTATAGTCTTTATAATCCTTCTTATATATCTTTTATCTCTTATCTAAGAGATCTAATATTTGCGTTAGTATTATAGGGTTTTATAAGGTAGTTATTAACGTGTCTATTATATCCTACGCTACTCCCTATACGCTACTCCTTCTAGCTCTAATAGTATATAATAATCTAGTTAAGAGATTACTCGTGTTCGTTAAAGATTCGTATTACGAGATATCTAGAGGTAGTGGGACCTCTAGTCATATACGTTAGAGTTGTACTCCTTTAGGGTCTACTAAAGGCTAGATATTCTATAATTAGTATTTTAGCTTAAGTTAGTAGTACTAGAAAATCTAATTACTTAAATTAGTAAGAATAACTATTGCGTCCCTCTAGCTCTAATTTGCTACTATTTTAGTAGTTTATTGCTTATTATAGAGGTAGTAAGACTCTTAATTATTAGATTAGATAAGATATATTATAGAATTAATAATTATTTATTATGTGTATCCTTAATAATAGTGCTATTACAATATATATGCTCTCGTGCAAGTAAGGCCGAAGTAGGATCGAGGCGGGTTAGCTAACATAGCTATAATCGACACCGATACTAAAACTGCCTGCTGGATAGCCTTCTTTCTGACAGCAACACCTGCTATCTGACACTAGTATAACGACTAGTTGTAGTATCTATAAAATAGCGAAGATTCTTCTCCTCGCACCGCTTATAACGGAACGTTATCTCTAGACCTTTTTCCCTTATACGGTTAGCACGAGTTTGGCGCTAAGAAGTTGAATTCTAGGGATAGACGTGATAGGACGCGGCGGCTTTAGGCATAGTTAGGAAGGCATAGAGAATAAGGAAAACGCAACGCGATGGGCTTACCGAAGCCTTATATGTAGCCCGCACTTAACTACGTAGCATAGAAAAATAATAACTTAGAGTATTAAGATAATAACCCTAAGAGGGGAGGTAGTATTATAGATAATAAGTAAAGGCCTCTCCTAGATAAAAGATATAATATTAGTAGCTAATAGTCGCACAAACTATTAGGTAATAATTAGCGTAGGGCGCGCGGATTACGTGACTAGTATCTCGCTAAGATAGGACCTCTAGGAGGCTACTATATAAAGAGAGGCTAGCGCCCTTCTAAACCTCCCGCTTAGTAGAGAGGCATAGAAGGATATAAGACTTAGTAATAAGGATATAAGAATAAAAAGATTTTATTATTTCTCTTATTATAGTTAACTCTTATAGTTATATCTCTTACTTAGATTACTAACTAGTTATTCTATTACTTATATAGAATTAAATTATCTTTACCTAAATACTTACTATCCTACTTAGTCGCTAGACAACTCTACGGGCCTACCGCCACACAATACCTCGCCTGCCTTAGTACGGACCAGGAACAGAGAAGTGTCGCCGAACCCCGTATAACACGCATATATTAAGTAGCTATTAATAATATTCCTACTATTAACTTAGTTACTCTAAATATACTCTAATCTTATCTCTAGTCTTAAACTAATAAGGAGGACTATATTATAATATTCCTTTCTTACGTTAAGATAGCTCTTTATTATATAATTTTTAAAAAGATACTCTAAAGAATATTTGCATTATTAGCTTTCTAATACGGTTAAATAATTTAAGAAGAGAAGAGCTAATAAACGTAGGTAATATAGCAAGAGTATTAAACACGATTGAAGAGTACGAAGAAAACCAAGGTTATAATGTCGATCCACGTGTGCCGGGACGCACGGTGTAACGGGACGCTTTCTCTTCTAGACCCTTAGACTGCCTCTAATATTCTCGAATATAAGCGAGTGCAACGCCTATCTATCCTGTAGCTCTCCTTCTCCCAGCACGTTAGTCTCCGACGCCGAAAACTAAGTTGTTAACTATGCTATCACTTATTCTGTCAACGCTGTCACTAACTCTCCTCTAACACTCCCCTATTCTTTTAATAGTATATATCTGCGAAAAGCTCAGTAGGCTAGAAAGGGAGCTAGGATAGCAAAGACTAAGACTGCACTCCTAGAATATCGATTCAGGGTCAGGAGCGGGCATCCGGGCACTTTCCCCGTGCAGACGGCAAGTTCGTCAAATCGTGTCTAACAAGCCGTGCGCCTTTGGTAGCTCTTGGCATGCAGCAGCTTGCAGTAGCGTGCTGAGGTGTATGCGTGCCGCACTGCGCACTGTGGCTGAGAACTGCGATCCTAAGCTATTGCCTCAGACAACTCTTGTTCCCGGATAGACTAGGCAATCAGCCAATGAGCCACTACAGCCAATGAGCCACCCCACCATCAAAACAAATGAACCATCCCAACTTTGACGCGTCACAACACCACCAATATGGCTCCGATTGACGATGCGATTGCAGCGATCGAAGCACACGAACCCGGAGAACAATTCTCGTACCGCGCAATTGCGAAGCAGTTCGGTGTGAGTCGAGCTACGCTGTCGCGGAGGCATCAAGGCGTCACCGAATCGCGTGCAGCCGCAGCACAACGCAGGCAACTACTCAACCCACAACAAGAGGCAGAGCTTGTTAAATACATAGAAAGACTCACTGAGCAAGGCTTGCCACCTACTAGAGAGATGGTATCGAATTTCGCAGGGTGCGTTGGTGACTGGGATGGTTCTGATGCGTGGGTCTCGCGCTTCCTACACCGTCACCATGTCGATCTTACAGTCAAATGGAGCGCCGGGATCGATCGCTGTCGCCATCAGGCTGATTCCTATAAGAAATACGACCTATACTTTCATCTACTCCACAGTAAGATGCGAGAGTATAATATACTGCCGCGCAACACGTACAATATGGATGAGAAGGGCTTCTTTGTTGGCATAACTGCACGCTCGAAACGCGTCTTTTCTAAGGCGATTTGGCTACAACAATTGCGTACGGCGGCTATACAAGATAGCAGTAAGGAATAGATTACACTAGTAGCATATATTTGTGGCGATAGAACCTCGCTGCCGCCTATACTAATCTATAAAGGCAAAGCTAGTGTGATGGGCTACGCCCTAAAAAGAGAGTGCGCTACGCCAAGTGGGCTGCGCTAAGGCCTGAGAGTCAAGAGACCTCAGATGACGATGATAAGTACTGACTACACCAAGACAACAGCTATGCTTTGTTGTCTTGTGCCAGCCTTTTGGCTAAATGGGCGTACTGTGTAGTCGTACGCTGGGCTGTCGCCCGCCCATTACAGCTAGTATATAATTAAACTAGATAGACGCGTTAGATAAGAATCTATACTGCGCTTTTATTACTAACTTATCTATAGAATAGAGTAATAATAAGCTTAGGTTAGTATAGCTTACTAAAGTATTTAAGCGCTATACACACGAGAAAGCGCGCCGGCAATGGCGCCTCCTCATCCTCGACGGCCACGGCAGCCACCTTACGCGCGAGTTTATCGAGTACTGCGACTCCAAAAAGATCCTCTTAGCCGTCTATCCTCCTCACAGTACTCACACGCTACAGCCGCTCGATGTAGTGATGTTCTCGCCGCTTGCGAAGGCCTACTCTCAAGAACTCGACCGCCATCCACACCGCTCACAAGGGCTGATCGCAGTAAAAAAACGCGACTTTTTTCCGATATTTTGGCCAGCGTGGAGCTATACAATGAGGCCGGAGCTTATTTTACAGAGTTTCCAAGCTACAGGCGTATAGCCAATAGATGCGCAGGTTATACTAGATCGGTTCAACACTACCCCTTCAGAGCAAGCTATACACCCAGGACTGCGGGAGGTGGGTGATAGAGATACATAGAGGGATATACGAAAAATTCTAGACGCTGCGGTCACCGAAAGGGCAAAGGCTGAAGGCAATCGTGTCGGCACTGCATTGCACTCTCTACAGGCCCAAAACGAGCTACTACACCACGAAAACGACGGCCTACGCGAGGCGCTGCTTACTAAACAGCGGCATAAAAAGAAGAGTAGTTTACTAGGCCTAGAGGACGGCAGCGGCGCTCTACTATTCAGTCCTCGCAAGGTGCAGCAAGCTCGCCAGCAACTACTTGATAAACAACACCAAGAGGAGGAGGAGAGACTCCAAAAAGCTCGCCGTAAAGAGGAGCGAGCTGCTGCTATAGCTCGTAAAAAACTAGAACAGGAGGCAGCAAAAGCGCGGCGTAAAGTTGAGATGGAGCGCAGGAAGGAGGAGCGCGAGGCGAAGGCTGCACAGCTCGCTGCTGCCCGCGCGCTGAAAAAGCAACAACGCGACGCTGCAACCTCCCAAAAATCTCGCGATACACCAAACAAAGGCAAGCGAAAAGCCTCACAGAAGGCGGCACCAAAAACTACAAAGAAGCGTCGTGTTATGGGTGTTAGAAGTGGTGTTGATGTGGCATCACCGCTACCGGAGCCCCCCACCAAAACCAGTGCGCGCGGCCGCCCCATCCGCGTCCCAAGTAAATTCAGATAGTACAAAATATGCGCAAGGCTCTGTTTATTACTCCACTATAAAATCTCACGATAATATAAACTGTGTGTGGCTCTACAGCTTCAATTGTGCAGGTGCTGATGTTGGTTGGGGTGGCTCATTGGCTGTAGTGGCTCATTGGCTGATTGCCTAGTCTACAGTAGCGGGCAGCTGTTGTTCCTGGCGTGCACATGCGCATTGCGGACAGCCACCCTCCAGACTCGCTTCTTAGATAAGAGTATCATCACTTTGCGTAGATATGCCGTGTAAAGTGGATTGAAGCTGAAGCATCGTAATTAGTAGAAGCCATCACTGCATCATGCCGTTGAAAGTCATGCTTATGCGGTCTGTAACACCCGACTGTACGATCTGCAGATAGCGGTAATATCGTGAAGTTGTCTTACTACATATCTATTCACATTCCGCTCGCCAGTTACTTAACGTGATGAATGAAGAGTGTGTATCAGGATGTTGCTTGCTAAGTACCCGCTTACGTAGCTGAAAGCATCTCTCCATTAGTGCAAGAGCCTCCTCGTAACGAGATTGTGACTGCAGCGTGAAGGCGAGATTATACATGCTGCTCAACGCGTAAGGATGCTCCTCGGTAAGCACTCTCTTTATCGTCTCCACCACGTGTACCTGCAGCTCTTCAGCCTCCTCCCATCGCCCTTGATTATTGTACGTCAACGCCAGGTTGTTCATGCTAGTCAGCGTGTCAGGATGCTCGTCGCTAAGCACTCTCTTGCTCGTCTGCATCACTTGCATAAACACCTCTTCGGCCTCCCTCCATCGCTCTTGCTTGCTGTACGTCGTCGCCAAGTTGTTCATGCTGCCCAGCGTGTCAGGATGCTCGTCGGTGAGCACTCTCATCCTCGTCTGCATCACTTGCACCTGCAGCTCTTCAGCCTCCTCCCATCGCCCTTGTTTGGTGTACGTCGCCGCTAGGTTGGCCATGCTGTCTAGCGTGTCAGGATGCTCGTCGGTGAGCACTCTCATCCTCGTCTGCATCACTTGCACCTCCAGCTCTTCTGCTTCCTCATATCGACCGTCGCTATACAGAGCCATAGCACACTTCGATGCAAGATCTAATCTCTCTTCGTCATCATCATCCGTCGGACTATGTGACAGAGCATACTGGACATGCGGAAGTAGTCGTCTCCACTTGCTTCTGTTGCTGTGATTATCGTCTGGAAACACTTGGAGTAGCTGTGCGATAGTGCGTTGAGTCCACTGTATAAGCTGTCCTTGCACTTGCAGCCGCTTGCGTAGAGCTTGATGGACGAGTTGATGAACATCGAGCGCAGACTCAGCAGGTCGCCTGGTGACGAGCGCATACTTGTCAAGCATCCTGATAGCATATTCTCTTGCTTGCGTCGAGACTGCCTCTAAAAGATTAAGCGAGATGTCTTTCCGGTCTACGCATGCAGCAACGAACAGACAGTCTGCGGCAAACGTATTGTTAAGACTGATGTGGTCTATAGACACAAATAGTGAAGCAGCGACAGGGTCTTTCACGCCACAATCGTGTAGTCTATCCCCAGACGAGTCACCGCCGTGGTCGATAGCTAGTTCTTTGTGCTCATCCAGCCGTGCTAGATACTCCTGTACCGTCATACCGCTAGCCTTCATACAGGCCGCTGCTTGCATGACTGCTAGAGGGAGATACGATAGCTCTTTCAGCAAGTGCTCGGCTTCCTGCTGCTCGGTGTTTGCGAGTGTCTTCGCCAAGCGGACTTGCAGCATCCTTAGCGCCGTGTCTAGTGTTAGCTCCCGCAGCGCTATAATGCGCTGTGGAGCAAGCGCCTGGGCTGTGTCGGTGTTGGTCGTTGTGAAGATAGCAGAACATAGCTTAGACTGTGGCAGACAGTCGGCTAAGTCCGCCGCTTCTGTCGTGGACGAGCCGCTAGATCGCAGAGTGGTGTGCTCCGTGTTGTCGAAGATTAGCAAACACCTTCGCGTACTAATCTCCACTACACAGCGCTTTACAAGCTGCTTCATGTTAGGTTGATCATCGTCCCAGCCTAGAACACTAAGCTTCTGCGCAACACTTGCATACGACTGGTAGAGACTGTCCTTGTTGCTTGCGTCTATCCAAAAGACCGAGCAGCTTTTGTTGTTTTGCCTCGTTCTGTGTGCAACCTCGAGCGCGAGCTGCGACTTGCCTGTTCCGCCGGGTCCAACGATCGCTAGCGTTGTCGTGGTCTGTTCGTTGCTGGAGAGCTTGGCTTCTAGCTCGGCGAGCTGCGACTCTCGGCCTACGAAGCGGGGGTTTCGTGAGAACGGAATGATCGACGGTGCGTCGCTAGCTCCCTCCAGTTCAGCCTGCAGCCTGCTTCGTGCACTCTCCTGTCCTTCCCCATACGCAGTGGGCATAGAAACACCAACAATCCCAAGCAAGCAGTATACAATGTCTTCCTCTTCCGTTGTTATGCGATTTTCGGCCCATCTCTCTCGCTCGGATGTAGTAAACTGGTCCAAGGGGCAGTTGCGCAATGCTGCGAGCGGGATGCTAGTAATGTCTTGGATAGGCTGGTCGAGCGACGCTTTATCGCCTATGGGATGTCCTTCACACGAGAAGAACTCGACTGATACTGGCGCAATTAGCTCTTGGAGCGTCCATCCCCGAGTGAACCATGCGCTTGCACGGAACGGCGCCTCCCAGTCGCTGTGTTGGACTGGCTCTGTTGCAGTCGACACTGACACGTCTGACAAGAAGACGTAGCACCGCGCCGCGTTTTTGTACCACTGGAACATCGAGTTGATCGCCTTCGAGCGCTCGTTGTTATTCCACCTATCGATGCAGCATGTGTCGATCCAGAAGTACTGCAGCTCGTCCTGCGCCGCCCGTTCGGCGCAAAACTGGAGCTTTTGATAACCTTCTTCCTTCTCCTTATAAGTCCCGTTCGATATGTCTTCGATGAGGATCTCGGAGTCGCTCCATCTGTGCGACAGAATGGCGTAGGGTGGGATCGTCCTGCCGCGGAAGTCTGTCAAGACAAGCGTTCCCAGCGCGTCGTAGTGGAGAAGCCGCATGGCGTTTGCAATCTTAGCTTAGTCTAGGAATAGCGAGGCGCGAACGACTTCAATGATGTTGAGAGTAGAAACATGTAGTCGCGATAGAGCAAAGCAGGCAGAGGAAGCTTACGCCGGGTTGCTGTGAAGGCTGCATGTCGAGGCAGTGCATGCGACCAGGCTGAGCGGATGCTGGGCATATCGAGCATCCTGCGCCGCCCCGCCTCACAATTTGCGCTGGACGGCGTTCGCCATGTGGACTCACGTTGACTACTGCGTACATTGACAAGGTGCCAGCGAGTAGAGCAGTCCTACTTAGACCGCATCGTAGCGTATCGCGAGACTCATGTTATCGAGGAAGAGCGCGCTGCGATATAGGTCGTGTATACGTAAAGACACTGTCTTGTTGCACGACTAGACCAACAGCTGTCCGCAAAGTCGGGAATAAGAGCTGCCTGGGGCGGAGTGCTTAAAGCTGCAGTCCCCAGCCACAGCGCGCAAGGTGGACACACAGACATCTCAGCACGCTAATGCACGCTACTGTAAGCCAAGAGCTACTAACTGTGCACGGCCGGTTAGACGCATTCCAACGATCCTTCTGTCCGCGCGGAGAAACTACTAGGATCCTTACTTCTTACCCTAAATCGACCTTTTGAGGCTGTGGTCTTGCTCTTTACTATCTTAGCTTCCTTCTTAGCCCACTTAGCCCTTCTTAGATATGTACTGTCATAAGCGAATAGGGGGGTGTTAAAGGAGAGTTGGGGACAACGTTGATAGAATAAGCGATAGTACGGTCAACGACGCGTTTTTCGGCGTCGGAAACTAACGTGCTAGGAGAAGGAGAGCTGCAGAATAGATAGGCGTTACACTCGCTTATATTTAAGAATATTAGAGGCAATCCGAGGGTCCAGAAGAGAAAGCGTCCCGTTACACCGTGCGTCCCGGCACGCTTGGATCGACATTAGATAGAGAGACGATGCACTTAGCTGATCATCTATCGCGAGATACAACCCCTCCATCCCCGTTTTTTCCTTTCTTTAACACTACTTTCGTATTTTAGCTAGGCGGTTAAGTTCACCAAGATAAGCATGTAAAAAGTGCATAGAATTTAGTATCTAGTTTACTATGCCTTACTAAGAATACTATATAGCGTGTTCGTGACGTACGCTCATCCTCTAATAAATAAACTACTTTCCCTAGCATATAGTATCTACCTTATTTAAAGAGGCAACTCCGTCCCTAGTAATAAAATAGTAATAAAAATAAGAATTAACTATAGCTAAGCTACTTCCTGCTATATTTATAGTTATTCTATATAGGTAAGATAGAAGCATCGCTTCTTATTAAGTAATATAAAGAATAAGGTATATTTCTTAAAAGAGATTCTCTTCTCTCTTATATATTTTTAACTAGAATAAGTTCTTAGTAGCTATTCTAGAGATTTAAGGAAAGCCTTAGTAGAAATAAATTTAATAAGTTCTAAGGTATTATACTTTTTATTTAAGTATTTACATATAGATTCTATTACCGCCTTATCTATCTAAAGTCTTAAATCTTCTTTAAGCTAGCGTATAATCTCTATTTATCTATACTAATAAAGTTCTTTAAAGGCGTAGAGCGCCTCTACGTCGTCTACTGGACTAAGAATATATGCGGTCGTTAGAGCGCATCTCCTCACATCGTCATAGTTAAGAATGCGAAAGTTAGATCTAACTAGGTTAAGCGTAATTGCGTTATCTATATAGTTTAGTAGCTTAAATTTATTGTCTAGGAGGTGCTAGTATAAGTCTCGTAACTCTAGCTTATATATATACTTTTAAGTTATAACACTCAGGCCGAAGGCCTGCAGTTGGGCGCATTCAGTCCCAACATGTTTGCTTCTTGCACTCGCGCCTTAGCGAAGATACCTACTTTTAACCTGCGCTTCGCGCAAGAGAAGAGAGGTAAGAATTATTCTCCTTACTACCCCCTACCTAGTATAGTAATATAGAGCTATCCCCTACTATTCTATTATAGTATAAAGTAAATACTATTATCTATAATTACCTCTTATATAATAATTCTTCTTTTCTTAGGGCTAATAGTTTAGAGATAGCTCTCTCTATATAATTAGGTAATCTAGCTAAGATAGTAAGTTAAAGCTCTAGTATCTTAACCCTACTATAAATACTATATAAGAAACGCGAACTATAAGAGAAGAACGCACCTATAACGCTTATAGAGCGCATTTAAGCCGTTAAAGAGTAACGCAACGAACTCCTAGCTCTCTAATAATTACGCGAGCTAGAAGAGGAAGTCGCGCAGCTAGAAGGGCGCGGACAAGGGCCACCCCTAGCTGAAGCTAACCTTTTGGCGCGGAATCTCGCGACCCGCACCTAGAGCGCAGCTAGCCAGCCCGGCTTTGCGCACGTGAGGCGCACTTTAAAACCAAAAGACCTAGTAGAATATAAGAGAAAAACGATTAAGGAACACCGCGAATTTATCTACTCTTGCGAGATAGCCTTTTAGCTTCTACTATAAGAGTTCTATATAGACCGCGATAAAGTTATCTAGTTAATATAATATTTAGGAGGAGATTCTAGAGAGCTCTAGTACGCGCACTTTAAGCGCACTTTTAAAGCGCGAGAAGAGATTCTAACTTAGAAATACTTTAAGTAGTACCTGCTAGACTTACTCTCTAATCTTATTAATTATAGCCTTAAAGTAGCTATAGCGCATAGTTATATAATATAGCGAAAAGACTAGACTATCTAATCTTTTACTACCTACTTTAATATATTAGAAGACTAACTTACGGCCTATACTAAAGAGTAAAGAGTCTAATACTTATTTACTAAGCTAAGGCTAGAGCTATAGCGAGCGATTACTAATTACTACTAGATTCTAGTAATAAGAGAAGACCTTATTACCTTAGTATTAACTTTAGAAAGGAATCTACGTAGAATACTAGCTACGTATAAGTAACTAAGCTAAAGCGCATATAAAGAGAAAAGGAAGGAGCTTACTCTACTACCTTTTTCTTATAGCGCACTAAAGAAAATAAAGAATAAGTATAATATTACTTATTTTAAGTACTAAAAGAAAGGTTACTACGCTAATAAGTATTAAAGTAGTAATCTAAATTAGCTACTAGTTAATATTAACTATATAGAAAAAGCCTAAGCTTTACTATAAACCTAGAATTAGTAAGGCGTATATCTATAAATATTTTACTAGGTATAAAGCGTATATATAGCGTAAGAGTGGACTTAGGTCTAGAAAAGGAACTTAGGGTTATTCTAGATCCTTAAGTAGATATTAGCTTAGTTAGCTAAAGAATAGCTATAGAAATAGGTATAACGCCTATTAAGAATATAGAGCTCCTAAGACTAGGATAGATTAGCGTATAATATTAAAGTACCTACGCGGCGTATGCGTTTTAAGTGCGCCTATTAGATAATAATAGCATAGAATACTGCACTAACGTTATAGTGTATAGAGTAGATAAGAAAGGAATTCCTCTACTTTTAGGAAACCCTTTCTTATAGTAAGAAGATATTTTAATTAATTATAGCTACTAAAAATAGCGCTAAAGCCTTATAAAGGCAGATATCTAGTTAGTAACTACTAATAGCCTTCTAGAAGATGCGGAGTATACTAGCTCTACTATCTACCTTCTAGGAACACTATAAGCTACTAGTATAAGTTTAGAATATAAGGCGCGCGTGTACGACATTCACGCAGCGCAAGAACCGCGCATCCCTAACGCATTACTAGACTACGCTAACGTTTTTAATAACGAGAAAGCTATAACTCTTTTAAGTTATAAGAGCTTAGATTATGCAATCTATATTTAGCTAAGTAAAGAGCCGCCTTATAGACTATTATATACTCTCTCTTCTCGTAAGCTATAGCTACTCTAAGAATATATAGAGGAGGCCCTTCGTAGAGAATAGATCCGCTATAGTATAAGCTCTACTAGCGCACTAATTATCTTTATACTAAAGAAGGATAGCATACTTCGTCTTTATATAGATTATTGCGGCTTAAACTCTATTACTATAAAAGATTATTACTTACTACTACTTATTAGAGAGACGTGTCAGATAGCAGGTGTTGCTGTCAGAAAGAAGGCTATCTAGCAGGTAGTTTTAGTATCGGTGTCGATTATAGCTATATTAGCTAACCTGCTTTAATCCTACTTCGGCCTTACTTGCACGAGAGCATATATATTATAATAGTACTATTATTAAGAATATATATAATAAATAATTATCTATTCTATAATATATCTTATCTAATCTAATAATTAAGAGTCTTACTACTTCTATAATAAGTAGTAAACTACTAAAATAGTAGTAAATTAGAGTTAGAGAGACGTAATAGTTATTCTTACTAATTTAAGTAATTAGATCTCTTAGTACTACTAACTTAAGCTAAAATACTAATTATAGAATATCTAGTCTTTAGTAGACCCTAAAGGAGTACGACTCTAATATATATAACTAGAGGTCCTACTACCTCTAGATATCTTATAATACGAACTTTTAACGAATACGAGTAATCTCTTAACTAGATTATTATATACTATTAGAGCTAGAAGGAGTAGCGCATAAGGAGTAGCGTAGAATATAATAGATATATTAATAACTACCTTATAAAACTCTATAATACTAACGTAAATATTAGATCTCTTAGATAAGAGATAAAAGATATATAAGAAGAATTATAAAGACTATAAGCTCTATCTTAAATTTTATAAGATACTTAAAAAGAATTATTAAGAAGAGAATAATAGAATCTTAAAAATAGTTAAATATATTCTTATAACTATAATACTTTATTTATAACTTAGTTACTACGTAGAAAATAGAATACTACGCAAATAGATAACCTCCCTCTAAGATATAGTTAGAGTAAATATAGATAAAGAAAGGGCGCAAGTACGAGAGAGATACTACGCTATACTTAGGCTAATGCGAATAACCGTAAATTAGAAGATATAGCTAAGTAAATATAATTAGGTAGTAACTTAAGCTAAAACCCTTAAGGTAGCTAAGGTTATATAAATATAAGCTATAATAGACGACTTTCTAGGCTCTATATTAAAAGTAGTATTAATCTAGACTATAGAGTTCTAAGGGCTAGGATATAATAAGAAAGCTATAAATAAGAAAAGAATAATAAAACTCTTCTACGAGTTTATAAGCCTTTATTATCTATTAAGAGGGAAGCTAAAGAGCGCCTTTATAGTAGGAGACTTATACGCGGCAAGCGGTAAATCCGACTTAAATATATAGAGGGACGCCTCTAGTGTGGAAATAAGAGCGCTATCTAATAATAAAAATTAAGGCTAGGGAAACCCTAAGCTATTAAATAAGCGAAAGATAGATAGTTAGAGTACTAAAACTAAGCAGTTTCTAGAGAGGAATATAGCGATAGCTAGAGACATATATCCTGCCTATAAATAGCGTTATAAGATATCTAACTACTACTATATAAATATAGCTAAGGCACCTAAGTAGTTTAAGCTAAATTAAGGCGTTATAAAACTAGTATAGTATAAACTTAAATATAATACTAACTTATAAAGAATAGTATAAGAAATAAACTTAGAAATAAAGTAACTACACTTAACTATAGTATTATACTTAATTATACTCTATATTAAGATATCTTAAACTCTAGACTATACTATTAATTAACTAAATAGGCGCGCGATTATAAGACTAGAAGAGAGTATAATAGAAGTAGCATTAAGCGTAAGCTAATAAGAATATCTATTAAAAGATATATTTATCCTAGACTCTAGCTTAACTACGTATATCTATAATAATCTCTTAAGGCTTAAGAACGTACGCCTACTAGTAATAGAAGATTATATCTAGGCTAGAAATACGAGAGTCTAGATATAAGAATATAGAAATATTCTTATAATAACTAAAGGTATATAAAGAGAATACACTCTCTACTTAGATAATATAGTATAGTATCTAGATTTTCTCTATAGCCTAATATTATTTAGTCTACTTAGAAAATAAAGTATATAATAGGAAAATAGAGAAGACCTAACTAGCCTTTAATAATAAGATAAATTAATTATTACTATCCTATTAGAATAACACGGCTAATAGGTCGTTAGGAGCTCAGCAGAGCCAGCTACAGCCTTCCATGTGCGTATGAATCGAGCCAAACGACGATCGCAGAGGGCGACAGCAATGCTATGGCATAAGCGCCTTAGCTACCCTAGACCTTTAGCTATTAAACACCTCGTACAATAATCTAAGGGGGTGAAGATTATAGGCATTACTATAGTGTAATGCGATATATGTAGTAGATTAAAATTAAAGTGCTAAATACGTAGAGCTCTAAGGTTAAATAACGAAGGCCCTAGTAAGAGAATTACTATTAACTTTTATAAATATAAAGTAGGTAGCGTTATAAAAGAAAAGAGTTAAATACTAATTACTTACTAATACTCTTAATATATTTAGGACTTCTACTTTAAAGATAATAGGCTAGCACGCTTAATTATTTACCTACTAGGCCTCTTTATCTAATTTATAAAGAAATAATTTAATATTATAGTTAAGATTATTAAGATAGATAATAAAATTATTATAGTTAAGTAAGAAGTTAAGAGATAGTATATATTTCTATTAATTAGAATTAAGCCTTCCGCTCTAGATACATAAGCATAGAATAAAGGAGCTAAACGCTTAGGGGGTGTAATAAAAGAGAAGGCACGCGCAATTTAACTAGATGCGAATCTTCTATAGGAACTCTAGCTAGAAATTACTAGAGTAGTAGTATACCTATACAATCGAACTCTAAATTATCTAAATAAGTAGAAATTACCTTACGAAATATTCTTTACGCGCGTAGCTACTATAAATAGTATAATTACTAGACTCTAAAGACTAAATTAAGCTTATCTAAGAGTATATAGGTGTAAAGCCTTTATAATAATAGATAATATCTACTAAGGAAAGTCTAGGCTATAAAGGCTAGACCTAAAAGCCTAGATTAGGTATCTTATAGGATATTAGTTAACTAATATCTATTATATTTAGATTCTATCTATAGCTAAAATAATTAGCACCTATAATATAGTATTTAATAAAGAAGTAGTCTTTAATAGTAAAACTAAGAACTTAATAGATAACCTAATATATAATACTCTAGAGGAAATTATAACTTAGGTAAAGATAATTAAACTCTTAAGTACTTAGAGCTAATAACTAGAAATAGAAATATTCTATAAGGATAATATAATATAGGAGGAGACTCTACGTAGATAATAAACTAGATACTACTAAGAGAGGAAAGTTATAGAGGCATAGCCGACGCCGCTACTAACTTCTCTACTAGTAGCCTTTTTTATTTAAGAAGAAGTAAATAATAATAATAAGATAAGACTATCTAATTAGGCTATATTAATAATAGTCCTATAGGCAGCCGCCTTTATAGCAGGCACTAAGGCTAGACATTTTAGTTAACACGAGGGCAAGCTAATTAATAAAGCTTAGCTAAAATAACTAATAGCTAAAGGGATTAAACCCTATCGCAACTAATTACTATTATTACTTATAGTATACTTAAAACTAGAAGAATACCCACTCTACGAAATATTTAAGGAAGTAGAAAGAACGCACCTTAAAAGCTATAAGTAAATAAAATTATAGATTAAAATTCTAGCGTCGCCCGTTAAACGAGCAGGATAGTAGATACTAGACTGCATATAGGTTTATACGTATAAACTCAATAAACACCACCACCTTAATAAATGCAAGGCAAGACTTGTAGCGAGAGGAGACCAGCAACGCGATATCATAGCCTAAGACACGTACGCAGCGACATTAGCAGGCCGCTTATTTAGGATACTAATAGTAATTACCGCTAAATTTAATCTTAAACTAAAGCAATACGACGTTATAAATGCGTTTATATACGTAGTAATTAATTAAGAGATATATATAAAGATGCCGCAAGGATATTAGAAGCCTAGCACTCTACTTAAGGTATAGAAGGTACTATATAGCCTCTATATCTCGCTATTACTCTAGTAGAAAGAGTTTATAGTAACCTTAGCCTAAATTAGATTTAAATAAGTACCGCAAGAGCTATATTATATAATTAAGGATAAAGTAATTATCTTCTTCTATATAGATAATATTATAATCGCGTACTACTTAAAGTAATAATAAGAAGTAATAAAGGCTATTAAGCTAATATAAGAGAAGTATCTATGCACTAGAGGAGATAACCTTTAGTGGTTCCTTAGTATAGAAGTAATACGCGACTAGACCTAGAGGATAATTTAGCTATTATAAGCTGTATACGCTAATAAGATTAGCTAACTAACGAGCTAATAAGATATAAGATATAATACGCTAATATTAAGTATTGAGCTTAAACTAAGAGACGGCCTAGCAGAACTAGCTAATATTAACTAATATTAACGTAAGATTGGCTCGCTGTTGTTCGTAGTAGTTACCACGAGACCTAATATAGTATTTGCAACGTTATAACTCGCTTAATATCTAGTTAATCTAAGTATAGAGTATTACGACGCTGCTAACTATGTGCTTCTTTATCTTAAAAGAATAAAAGCCCTAGCTCTTAAACTTAGCAGAGGCGAAGATCTTAAGGTAGCTAGTGACGCGTTATTCGCAGATAATATATTAGATAGGAAAAGCTCTTAGGGATACGCTATTAAGCTATTTAGTGGACTCATCGCCTAGAGAGTAAGTAAATAAGATACCGTTATAATATTAATAATAGAAGTAGAATTACTTACTCTATCTTAAGTAGCTAAAGAGGCAATTTTTATATCGCGATTATTAAAGGAGCTCTAGGTAACTCTAAGTAATCTAATTATTATAATTAAGTGCGATAATACCTAGACTATCTAACTAGTAAATAAAGATATAGCTAAACTCTAGATAATGCTATAGCATGTTAATATATACTATTACTAGCTATAATAAGAAGTTACCTAAAAGATAATTAAGATAGAGTATACTCTATCTAATAATATAATTATAGATAGATTTACTAAATTACTACTAGCTAATAAATAGGCTAGTTTCTTTAATTAACTAGAACTTATTAAACGTAAAGAAGCCCTATTAAAGGAGGTTAAACTTAAGAAGTTATAGGAGTAGCTAGAAAGCCTTATAATATAAGATTAATAAACTAGTTTAAGTAGCTTATAATAGGGCTTCTAAGCTAAGAGGGTATATTAGATAGTAGATATTACTATTAGAAAGAAGGCTATCTAGTAGGTAGTTTTAGTATTAGTGTCGATTATAGCTATATTAGCTAACCCGCCTCGATCCTACTTTGGCCTTACTTGCACGAGAGCATATACATCGTGATAGCACCATCATCAAGAACACACACAATGAACAATTATCTATTCTACGATATATCTCATCTAATCTGACAAGACGTTAGACCGCCTATTAGGCGTATAATACTATATAACCCTTAATCTTAAGAACGCCTACTATCGTATATAAATTAAATTAGGAGATAAGTAGAAAATAGCTTTTTAAATCTAATATAGGTATTTTAAGTACTTAGTTATATCTTTTAGGCTTACTAACGCTCTAGTAAGCTTTTAAGCCTATATTAATAGGGCCCTAAGTAGGTATTTAGATTACATATATGTGGTATATCTAGATGACATACTCATATATACCCACGAAGACGATGTTGCGCTACACTGGCGCGCAGTACGCGCTATACTGCAATTACTAAGAGAAGCCGAGTTATTTGTAAACCTAAAGAAATGCACTTTTGCGGCTAGCGAGGTACATTTTCTAGAGTTTATCGTTATAAGGCAAGGCGTACGCGCTAATCCTGCGCGCGTTAAGACTATTATATAATAGCTAACACCTACTAATACTAAGAAGCTATAGTTCTTTTTAAGCTTTGCGAACTTCTATTAACGCTTTATTAAGTATTACGCTATAGAAATAGCACCCCTTATAGACATTCTTAAGGGGAAATAAGCGTTCTATTAGAATAAGGCTATAGATGCTTCTTTTATAAGGCTAAAGAACCGCTTTATATATGCGCCTATTATGCGCCATTTTAATAAGACACTTCTAATCTATATTAAGACGGATACTTCTACGTTTGCTATCTTAGGTATACTATTATAGTTATTTAAAGATAATAAGTGGCACCTAGTTACTTTTATTTTAAGGAAATTCTAGAATGCAGAGTTAAATTATAAGATATACGACCTAGAACTGCTAGCTATTATGTATAGCTTTAAGTAGTAGCAGCACTACCTAGAGGGTGCACAGCACACTATTTAAGTTTTAACTAATTATAATAATCTACGCTTAATCTGCGTAGTATAGAAGCTTAACCTGCGTTAAGTACGCTAGACTCTATATCTAGAAGCTTTTAATTTTAAGGTAAAGCACTATCTAAGAAATACTAACTCTATAGATAGCCCCTCTAGAAGAGTAAATTATAAGTAAGAAAACCTATCTCTAACTTAGTTATTACCTACTCTATAGAATAAACTTCTAGTAAGAGTAGAGTATAGTAGAGCGAGAGGATCCACACCTGGGCTTAGTCTAGTGGGCGCGTGTGAGATGCACGTAGCCAACGTTTGCAGAGCCGTGAAGGTCCCTACTGCTGGCGCTATGGGATGCATACCATGCGTGCCACGCTCACTGGCTAGGGTACTAGTTAGTAGCGAACCTGTGCCAGTAGAGTCGGAAGCTCTAATAGATGTTCTGCTCTAGTTGCAGCAAAGGGACGCCTTTGCCTAGTAGCGGGTTGCGGACTCTAAGCGAGTAACACGCACTCAAAGTAGCAGAGATGCGCCAGTTTAGCGCATTAACAAAAAGGAAGTCCTGAGATATAATGGCAGGATTTATGTTCTAGAGGAACTAGCTATTAGGCAGGAGATTTTATCCTAGAATTATAACACGCGCATAGTAGGCTATTTTAGTGCACGTAGGACGCTTAAGCTTATTAATAGGCTATATTATTAGCTATCGCTTAGCTATAATGTCTAGGAATACGTAAGGACGTGTACTATATATTAAAGGAGCAAAGCTCCACGGCACAGCAAATATAGTAAGCTATTACTACTACTAATTCTAAAGAATATCTTTAAAGAAATTACTCTTAATTTTATTATAGAGTTACTACTAGTAAAGAATAGCTTAAATTACGTCTTTAATATAGTACTTATAATAGTTAACTACTTTTTAAAGATAGTAATTTATATATCTACTTTAAAGACCTAGAACGCGAATTAATTTGCTAAATCCTATTTTAATTAGGTCGTCTTATAGTATAGAATCTAAAAAGGTATTATATTAGACTATAGTTTAGTCTTTATCTTAGTATTTTAGATAGAAATCTACTACTAACTATAGGTAAAGCATAGGCTTAGCATAGCTTTCTATCTATAAATAGATAGATAAACTAAGCGCTAGAACTAGACTATAGAATAATACCTTAGAATATTTACTTTAGATAAGTAAGATAACTAGGTTTTATTATTAATAATAGCATAGTTTGCTTATAATAATTTAATTCACGAATTAATAAAAGCGACACTATTTTACTTAGTATATGGCAAGCACCCCTTGCTCTCCACGCCTCCTAAGGACAGCAGGCAAGAGGGGGAGATGCCAGACGCAGTCGATAGAATTCAGCGCATGCACGACGCACGCGCATCGGCACAGGAACACCTGCAGAGAGCACAAGAGTATTAAAGCTAATACTATAATAAGAAACACAAACTAGAAGTTTTTCACGAGAGAGATCTCGTGCTTCTTAGTATAAAATATATTAACTTAGCCTATTAATTTAGTAAAAAGCTTTCTAGTAAGTTTATTAGGCTATCTTAGGTATAAAGCGTAGTTAGAATGTAGGCATACTACCTACTTCTACTACCTAACTATTATATTTATAATATTTTCTACGTATCTCTTCTAGAATAATAGAATTCTAAGAATAACTATAATAATAACACCTAACTACTAGAGGTTACTATAGAAGGTAAAGAAGTCTAAAAAGTAAAAAAAATTCTTAGAAAATAAATTAGGAAGGGCTAACTATAATACTAATTAAGATAGAAAAGATATAATAAATCTTAGAATACTTAGACTCTAGCTTCTAATTTTAAAGATATAAAGGAACTAGTCTAAGACTTTAAAAAGATATAAAGCTTATAGTAAAAGAAGTAATAGAAAAGATTATAAGAAACTTATTTATAGCGCACTTAAGGCGTATACCTACTATATAGGACTTAGAGTATCTACGCATATAGAAAAAGATAAAAAATAAACCCCTCTTAATTACTACTATCCTCGCCTTCGTTCTTATCTACCCGCTCCTTACTACTTAGAGGCGGGAGGGACTCATTATCGTCGTTATTATTATTATTATTATTATTATAATTATTATTATTATTTGTAAGGGGCTACGCTCGGAGAGCTATCGCACAGGTATACTAAGATTGTATTCGATAGAGAAAGGAACTAAGGATAGCTACACTCTAAAGGTCATTTAGGGGCGGCGGCTTAGAATATTGTTTTACTAGCGCGCTAGTATAGAATTTGGGTATCTAGCGGCTCACCTAGATTCTATAAATAGTGCGCCCTACGCACGTGACTAAGATCCTATTAAGGAATAAGCTAATTAGGCTTTAGCCTATTATAATACCCCTCTCCTCCCCTCTACTTAAAGGTAGAATCTACTAAAAATACTCTAGTAGGCGTCCCTTACTATCCTAAAGGCTCTTTATATAAGTTAACTACTATTCTAGCGCTTCTATCTTCTCTAGTAGTTCTACTAGTTTAAGGGACGTTTAGTGGTACTCTTTCTACTTAATATTATAATATAGCTTCTATCCACGCCCCTAGCGCTTAAGCTACTTAGCGATAATATCCTCTACGACATACTCCTCCTCCCTATTTACTTATAGCGGTAGTAGCTAGTAGTTATCTTATACTTAACTTAGTAGCGGGTCTATGCTAGTAGGGCGAAGTTAGTTAACGTAGAAAATAGAGTAGTAACCTAGTAGGGTATCTAGTTTAACTAAATAACTATTAACTACCTTAATTATAGTATACTTAGCGCTTTTCTAATTAAGCTTATAAGACTTGCAGCTAGTACTATACTACTTATTAAGCCTTAGCTAGACCTTATTACTAACCTTGTACTTCCTAGCCTCCTTGCGGTGCTTATTCGCCTATTTCTCTTATTTAACCTAGGCTTTGGCTATGCTAGCTTGAACTAAGTCGAACACTTCTTAGAACTTAGCTATGATAGTCTTAGCCTTCTCGCGCTCTAAGCGCTCTTTAGCACTATACTTCTTACGATTAGCGCCTTAGGGTACTTCTAGCTATAGTAGGTCTACGTAGTAACCGTGTTATAGGAAGAATAGGGATACTCCTATTAACGTTGCGTCTCTTCTATTAATCGCTATCTAGGCTATAGGGTAAAGAGGTGCCTAATCGTCTTATACCTAGCTAGTGAACGCTTAGATATACGCTTCCCACACGCTATTCATTCGCTCTATTAACCTATCCGTCTGCGGGTAGAAAGCTATTAATAGTCGCTACTTAATCTTTAGAATCTTATAAAGGCGCTCCTATAATAAGCTTATAAACTAGCTATCTTAGTTAGACGTAATCGCATTAAATAGCTAGTAGTAAGTAACTACGTGCCTAAGAAACGCTTAGACTACTATCTCTATTCTTATATTAGGTAGTAGAATAAAGATATATTCTTTTCTTAGATAGTTAGTTACTACTATAAGGTTCTTTATACCTTTATTAGTAAGTAGTTCTTTAATAAAGTCTATTAAGATTTCCTTCTAAAGGTAATTAGGGATAGATAGCAGCTTAAGTAGTCCCTAGACTCCTTCTTTCCAAGGCTTCGTCCTTCTATACACGTCGCAGTTCCGTACGTAACGTCTAATGCTTTCTATTATGCCTGGCCAGAAGAAGTCACGAGCTAGCGTACAGTAGGTAATTTCTCTACCTAGGTAGCTAGCTAAGAGGGAACTATAGACTTTACTAATAATTTAGATACGCAGGTTCTCGCTATTTAGCACCTATCTTCTACCTTAGTATAATAATACTCTTTAGTTATCTATTAAGTACTCTAAGATTAAATACTTCACGCCTATACTTAGAGGGAACCTTTATTTCTAGTTAACTATAGCTTACTTAGCGTCTTTATACTACTAATTATTCTTTAGGGTCTCTAGCTATAACGTCTCTAACTCGTTCCGCTAAGCTAGGCTTCTATCTACTGCGGCTAAGTCCGTTAACTTAGCTTATTCTGCAAGCGCCTCTCCTTCGTGCTCTGACTGCTCTACGCTGTCCCCGCCGGCAGTGTCCAGCTGCGCTGCGCCGTCGTTACCAACGGTGTCTAACAGTTCTTTAGTTAAACCAGGACGCACTCTAGTACGCCCTACACGTGTCCTTGCTAATAATACCTAGCTATCTACTAGGTCTTCCTCGTCCTCGCTAGCTTCCTCGTAGCATTAGGACGTAGATTTTAAGATCTATACTACGCGCTTCTAAAGACGCTTATCTTTAGCGCCTATAGGCATGTCTTATTCTCTTCTTAAGAGGGCGTTGGCTCTTATATTCTACTTACCTAGTTAATATAGTAATTCTATATTATAGCGACTTAGTAGCGCGGCCTAGCGCACCTAACGTTCGCTTAAGAGCTTTAGCTTTATAAAGTACTTAAGGTTCTTATAATTAGTTATTACCTTAAAGCTCTTAACTAAACATAGTTTAGTATCCTACTCCTTAAGATAGTAGATAATAGCGAGTAGCTCCTTATTATAGATCTTATAGTTACACTCGTAGGCGTTATTCTTCCTAGAGAAGTATACGTAAGGACGTAGTACTCCCTCGTCGTTATATTGCGATAGTACTTCTCCCACTACGTAGCCTAACGAGTCGCATTCTAGCACTATATCGCGTTCTAGGTTAAAAGTAGCGAGGTTTAGCTCTATAAGGAAGATCTCCTTTAGCTTATTAAATGCTAATTATTCTTTAGGTCCCTAAGTAAAGCTTATATCTCTTATTAGTTAAGTAAGAGAGAAAGCTATTCTAGTAAAGTCTCTAATAAACCTTTAGTAGAAGTTTACGAAGCTAAGAAATAACTAAACGCCTTTTACTATTCTAGAAGCCTCCTAGTTCTTAATAGCTTTAATCTTATTTAGATCTATATAAATACCCTTTCTAGCGTTAATAATAAAGCTAAGGTACTTAGTAGACTTTACCTTAAACTCGCATTTCTTAATATCTACGTAGAGGCCTACCCCCTAAAGCTTACTAAGGACCTTTTAGACCTACTCTTAGTATTAGTATAGACTACTATCTATGTAGATTAGCACGTTATTAAGATATACTAAGTAGAACTTATTAAGGTGCTCTCTTAAGGTCTAGTTAATATACCGCTAGAAGGTGCTTAGGGAATTTACTATACTAAAAGAGGTTACTAACCACTTAAAAAGACTAAAACGCGTTTAGAAGGCTGTCTTCTATTTATCGCCTTTAGCTATACGGATCTTATAGAAGGCTATAATCACGTCTAGCTTAGTAAACTATTTAGCCTTACTTAGGTTATTAAGCGTCTTCTAGATAAGTAGTAATAGGTACTTATCCTTCTTAGTTATCGCGTTTAACGCTTAGTAGTTAATATATAATTAGAGTCCTCCTCTAGGTTTCTTAGTAAATAAGACTAGCGCTAAAGCTAGCGAGCTACTTACGCGTATAAATCTCTTCTTAAGTAGGGAGGTAAGCTCCTTTCGGAGCACTAAAAGCTTACCTCTTGACATACTATATAGCGGGCCCCATGGCGGCTGTGGCTGCTAACCGTCCTTCAACTCGAACTTAATTCGATAGTCTACTCTAGGTCCTCTATATAGGGGAAGCTTCGCTGCTTCTTTTAGATTAAAGAGCTTATAGTAGCTCTAATAGTGCTCTAGTAGTAATAATCTTATATCTACTACCTTCTTTAGCGCTAGCGCCTTATTAATGTCTATAATAGAGGCAGCGAATACGCGTACTCCCGTCTCTGGGTCCTTAGATCTCTTTAGGAGACCCGCAAACGTAGCTGCGCTTACCTAGCGGGCGACGTTCTGGCTTATAAAGCTCTCGTCGCACCTTACTTAAATACCCTTTAAGTGTATAAATAAGCTCCTTTTTACTAGAGCGATTATAACGTTCTAGTAGTCTATCTACCTCTTTTCTAGAACGACGTCCTTATCTATATTATTAATAATATATATATAGGTAACCTCTTAGTAGCCATATATATTAAACTTAAAATAAGAAACTTCCTTAATCTTAGATAGCTTCCTATTAATCCCCTTAATTATCTAAGAAGTAATTAAAAAGCGCTTAAAATAGCTTTAGTAAGTAAACTTACGACTAATTAGCGCGTAGTATAAATACCTACTATCTATTAACGCGGTAGCGTTATAAACGGAGTTTACAATTAGGTTAGCTATAAGAGGCGGGGTATTTATATATTAGTATTAAAACTAGTTCTATTTACTACTTATCTGCTAATCTATCTTTAAAGGCTCTAAGTCGAGACTTTAACTTAGAGCTACTCTTTTCCTAAGTTCTCTAAGTCGCTGCTATCTGATGCTTTCGCGTGGCACTTACAAGCAGGCGAGGGTTCACGCTGAGCTGCCCTGCTCGCCTTGGTGCTCTTTGGCTTGGCACTCTTCTCGCAGTTCCTCGCCATGTGTCCTTTCTTGCCGCAGGAGTAGCACTTAATCTAATCACTATTTAGTCTCCATTCCTTCGCACTTGCTTTGTTAGCCTTTGTAGGTTCCTAATCTATATTCTCTGGCGGTGAGGGCGTACGAGCGCGGCCTTACTTATTCTAGCCGTAAGGCCTATAAGCGTACTAGGTTAATCCTTCTTACAACTTACTATAAAGGTTAATATAATAGAGATTATTAAAGATCTTAATTACCTTATTAGTATACTCTTTAAAGCTAATATACTTTAGAGTCTATAGTATAAGCTATTAAAGTTCTATACTAAGGCTTTTACTAAATATCTCTTAGAGAATAGCGCTACTAAACTCCTAATCTAATTCTATACGTAACTAGTTAAACTTAGAGACGTAATTATAAACTAATTATTAGCCTTACTTTAGGTACTAAAGTTTATTTAGGGCTCGCTTCTATTAGTATATATTAAGAAACTAAGTATCTATATACTACTATATCTTCTCTACTAAATCTAGTTAATTCTCTAGTATTTAGAGTAAAAGGACTTAATTAGTCTTATCTCTAATTTAGCTAAGAACGTATTATTTCTTCGCATCTTTAGTAGGGAATAGGTACTTATTATACTTAAGTTTTCCTTTATACTTATACTTCTAATCTAGGTAGTTAGCGCGGCTACTATTATATTACTCTAGATTAGAGAGCCTCTTCTTATTTAGTTTTTCTAATATAGTTAGCGTCGTTAAAGAATCTAAGTAACTCTTAGGCGTTAATAAACGTGTAGTTTACTATATTTCTTACTATTTAAGCGCTTCTAACTAAGAGGTTATTAGAGCTATTATCTGCGTGAGCTAAGTTAAGGCTGCCATCATTACTACTGTCGCGTTCTAAGACGCCTTCGGTGAGCCCTTAGGTGACTCCCTAGCCCCAGCTACGCTCTTCGTTCGCCTTGCGATTTCGTTAATCATCGGCGCTATCGCAGCTTCCTTCCATCCGTCGTTCTTAAGCATTTAGACAATATCCCGTTATATTTTATTATTAAGTACTCTAGCAAGGTGCTTTGCTAACGCGTAGGCTAATAACTCGTTAGCATTAAGGTTAGGTAAGTTGTCCTCCATCTTCTAATCTTCTATTAGGAGGCTTGCTTCTTAGCTGTGTATATACCTACTTCTCTTCGCAAGACTTCTAATTAATATTCACTCGTCGATCGCTCTCGCACTAGCAGCTAGCTACTCTAGAGCTACTAGTAGTGGCCTACTCCTCTATAGTAAGGACTAGTAGGGCTTCAGTGGCCTATCGCTATTATAGGGCTTCTATAATTTACTCTTAGTAGTAAGTCCTTCTAAATAACCTTTAGTAGTTATTAGATAGTCGCGTCTCTTAGGAACCTAATATCCTTTTACGCTTATAATCTTCTACTAGTAGTTGCGTTAGCTAGTGTCGCAGCTTATACCTTATTTAATAGAGAACTAATAGGACTTACGTAGTAGACGTAGATATAGCTATCTTCCTAGTAGTACTAACTAGCCTTTAGATAGCTTTTATATACTATAGTAGGCTAGACCTACCTCTTTAATCTTTAAAGAGATTATAGAATTTTCTTAACTACTACTACTTACTACCTTATAGTATTTTTTATAACTAGTAAAACTTATTACTTAGTACTATTATAATATCGCGTAAGGATTTTTCTATAGTATTCTTAATATATAAAGACACACGTTCTACGCTAGCGTAATGCGAGGCTAGTAGCATAATTAACTAAGCGTCTTATAAGGCTATAGTCCTAGATAAGCGATCTTATAACAGCTTATACCTAGTTATTATCTAAAGGCCTTTTAGATAGTAGAGTAATACTAATTCTATATAGTAGATTAACCTACTCGCACGTAATAAAGAGGTAGTTAAGAAGCTTAACGTATATTACGTTAATAGAGTCTTATAGTAAGGCTCTACTAATTAGAATTAAATATAAAATATAAAGGGCTACGCTTAGAGAGCTATTATATAGGTATACTAAGATTATATTTAATAGAGAAAGAAACTAAGAATAGCTATACTCTAAAGGTTATTTAGGGGCGGCGGCTTAGAATATCGTTTTACTAGCGCGCTAGTATAGAATCTGGGTGTCTAGCGGCTCACCCAGATTCTGTGAACAGTGCGCCCTGCGCACGTGACCGAGATCCCATCGAGGAACAAGCTGATTGGGCTTCAGCCCATTACATTATTATCTCCTATACTACCACCCTAGAGAAATATTAGTAAAAGAAAAATATTAAAAAATTAATAAGCGCGTACTATCTTAGTAGTATAAGCTACTAGCTATTTTAAAGTAGCTATAATTCTACGCTACTTAACTAGAATTAGACTTAAGTACTAAGGTAAAGTCGCTAGAACTTAAGTAGGAACCCTAAGAAGAGTCTTAGAATAGGCGGCGACGTAGTAGCGGTTCGCGAGCTCTAGATTAAATTAGTGCTAGTAACGCGTAAGCTTAACGCTAGTAGTAATCACACTAGCGTTAGTCTTAGGCTTTTTAGCGGCATTAATAGCAGCGTCGTACTAAGCGCGAAGCCGGTATAGGCGATTAAGGCGGCCGTTTATCTCAGTGGGCACCTATTTAGATTAGCTAAGGCGCAGCGCTTGCGGAATACCTTAATTACTCACTAAAGTGCATCCACCCTAATTACTAGCAGAGTAATGCTCATAGCGGCGATGTTCTAACTTCTCGCATATCTTCTTCTGCTTAACAACGCTCTAAGCGTAGCGCGTGTAGGTCGCAACTAAAGCGACTTAATTAGCGCGCTTTTTAAGGTCGCTAAACGCGAATAGGCGAGTACTACGCAAGTGGGATTTCTTAATATACTTAGGATTTAGATAATAAACTATAGTAAAGAGTATAGCGTGCGCTAAAGATGCGTTAGAGGAGTATAATAGTGTTATTATAGTAGTGTTAAATAAGAGAGTAAGAATAAAAAGTTTCTATTATAATAATATAATAAACGGTCACTATAATAAAATTAGTAAATGACTATCTATACTTACTATAATAATAAAGTAGGCGACTTAAAGAAGTAAAGTAAATAATATTTAGTACTTATTATAATAACGTAAATAGCGTTCGTTACCTCTTAAATCCGCATTTACTACAACATCATCCCAAACAAACCGGGGACGCGCGCAATAGTGGTTGCAGCGGCAGCGCACCGCTGCGGCGCACGTGCGACGCGCGATAGACGGACAGTATCTAGACACTCTTTTCCTATTTCTCCCCTTAAGGGTTTTTAGGTTTTTATTAAGGCTAGGACTATTAAGAACGCTAGTTTAGAGGAGGAGGCTCTATAATACTTAGGCTAAAGGCCTATAGTTAGGCGTATTTAGTCCTAATATATTTACTTCTTATACTCGCGCCTTAGCGAAGATATCTACTTTTAACCTACGCTTCGCGCAAAGGAAGAGAGGTAAGAATTATTCTCCTTACTACCCCCTACCTAGTGTAGTAATATAGAGCTATCCCCCACTATTCTATTGCAGTGTGAAGCAAATACTATTGCCTATAACTGCCCCTTACATAAGTATATTCTTTAATAATCGCCTTACTTTATTTAAATAACTTAATTATAATATCTTTTTTTAAAAGAGCATCTATTATCTAGGTACTATAGAATTAGCTACGTGCGATTTAACGTATTTACTTAGGGAGTCTATATCGCAAGGGGATATTAGCAGGTAGGATCACACTAAGTTATATTATTATAGGGTAGGATCTAGGTATCGTTTATATATTATATACCTGCTTAGAAGTTCGTGCTTATTATGCTAAATCTAAAGCTATAGTACACTAAGTTACTAAAAGTAGAAGATAATGCTATAGTATATTATAAGTAGTCTCTATGAGTAATCTAATTCTAATAACTTAAGGTTCTTATTTCTAATTATAAGTAGCTAAGTAACCTAAGGTAGTTTCTATAAGAACTATATTCTAGGCCGTATATAATATATTAGAGCTTAGCAAATTAAGCTTTTCTACTATAATTAGCTATAACTAATATATACCTAGTTAGTTAAAAGACTTTACATAGGTCTTACCCGTCCGCTCACGTAGGATAAGTAGTAGTAGATGTCTCAACAGTACGATGTGTGAGCATACATGTAGTAAGGACGGTGCTCGCCTCCATGTAGTAAGCTCTTTTGGGCCGATAAGCCAAAACAGACCCTAGTGACTCGTACGAGCGGACAATTCGAGAGCGTGTCAAATCGCGCTGCCAGATTACAGCACTGTAATTAATTAATTATAGTATAGTATAACTTTGTATCTAGCTTCTACTTCTACTAATTAGGCGGATCTAGTGTATAGCCTAGCGATTAACGCTTTCAGAACGCTCCTTCCGCAACGTAAAATTATCTAAATATAAACTAATAGGAGTACGGAATCTGCACTAATAGCATTAATAGTTAGTAATATATTACTATGGCAACCCTTTATTACGCAAAGACTATAGTATTTATAAACCCCTCCTTATAGAATAGCCGCAGTAGGTAGTCATTCCTAATCCTCTTACCAAACGATCACGCCAGTCGACTAAGGTAGTAGAATTTCACAGCTAAGCTAGTTCCCTCTTCGCTAGCGCTATAATAAACTTCTAAGAGTACGCTAAGTTAATAAACTTATTAAATTTAGTAACCCTTATACTATCTTTAGTAAAAATTAGAATTAATATATACTTATTCGTATATAGCCTAATTTTCGTGTATGCTATACTAGACGCGTATATAATACACGTATACGCCTTTATATTATATATCTCTTCTATAATAATAACCTACTACTATATTAGTTATCTCACACTATACTTAGGCTAGACGCACTAATAGTAAAGTTTAAGTATAGGGGCATAATTATATTAAGATAGGCGTAGTATTTATTATTACTCTTTATAGCCCAGCCTATAGAAAAGGGTAGCACTTAATACTTATAACTAGGCGATTAATAAGCTATAATAGCGTTAATATCTTAGGCGTTATAAGCGTCTATAACTATCTAAGCTATATTCTATTAAGTGTTACAGATAACAAGCAAAGGCCTCTCCCGAACGAAGGATGCGATGTTGGCAGCCAACAGTCGCACGAAACGAAGGATAATGATCAGCGCGGGGCGCGCAGGTCACGTGATTGACATCACGCCAAGACCAACCATCAGGCGCTAGTATGTGATGGCAGCATCCAAGTGATGGCAGCCATCAGAGACATCAGGCAGGACAAGGATAATGTTGTGATGGCAGTGATGGCAATAGACTCAGCGATGAGGATATAAGGATGGAAAGGTTTCATTGTTTCTCTCGTTGTGGTCAACTCT
>QXCR01000202.1:0-43001 GCA_004380135.1 Stemphylium vesicarium
CGGGACACTGGTCCTTCAAGACGCACATCTATGAAACAAGGCGATTGCACTTGATCCGGCTGATTCAAGCAGAGAAGACCGCGTCACGCGAACAAGGCCATTTTCTGCGCTCATAGCGGGAACGCAGTCGTTCCAGTCTGCGGGAGCCGGACCCCCTTGTGGCACAGAAACATGCCTACGCATACCCTGCGCGCTTTCGAGTCGCATTTACCCGCGATGCGATGACAAACATTCTGAATTCTAATGTCACCCGCCGGATCAAATTCCGCCCTAAGCCTGCGCACTCATTTTCTGAACCCACCAAGACATGCCAGCAGTACAACCCCGATCATTACTCCGCCACGTCCCTACCCAAGACCGGAGCTGAGGGATCCAGTAGCCGGGACACTGGTCCTTCAAGACGCACATCTATGAAACAAGGCGATTGCACTTGATCCGGCTGATTCAAGCAGAGAAGACCGCGTCACGCGAACAAGGCCATTTTCTGCGCTCATAGCGGGAACGCAGTCGTTCCAGTCTGCGGGAGCCGGACCCCCTTGTGGCACAGAAACATGCCTACGCATACCCTGCGCGCTTTCGAGTCGCATTTACCCGCGATGCGATGACAAACATTCTGAATTCTAATGTCACCCGCTCTTCTATCCATTCTCTTGAAATGGGCTGAGCCTCGAGCCTTCGAAAATGCCTACAGCGGCCAGCAAGACGGAATTACTTTCATGATCTTGTCTCAACTGGAGCGCAACGTGCCAAAACGACTCTCGAACACGTTTGGCTGACGAAAACGCCAACCCTTGGCCAATTCACCATGGACTCCTACTAGCTCCCCGAGCTCTGTCATTCCAGGAGTCGGGAGACGATTTCTTCAAGATGCTGATAGCTGAAACGACACGTGGTGGCTGAGCGAGATGCGGCGCCCTGCGGCTGAAATGTTTCTTTCTTTGTTTCAATTATGCACAACATGGTATTGTCATTCGCTCCGGCCCTCATATAACGGGCAGTAGCACATTCGACATCGTCCCCTATTACCGACCGGTTGGTAATCATGAAACAATAGCCTGTTTACACGCGCGTCAACGCTTCTGTCTCGGAGCATTTACCATTCACGACACCCAAACCAAAGCGTGTAAAGAAGTCTCATGGTCGTATCAGACTGGCCTTCATTCTTACGGTTCAATATAGCAAGCGTTGCGACTATCCCAGCGCTCCGCTGTGTTATTGGCCTGGTTGCGCATTGCGTTCAGTCTAATGAGGGGCAATACGTTTTACCTGTATCTTTACGGAGTACTTGCCATCAGATTCTCTTGAATCGCACACAGATCTCGAGTGGCAATAGAAAGATAGCTAATAGGTTCCGACAACGAGTAAGCAAATGACGTTCGGCATGGAGCCCTGATGATTGGTCGTGACATTGGAATCGCCCTTGCTGTTGCTAAAAGAATGACAAAGACGTCTTGGCGCCGTAGACGCAACATTCGAAGTTTGACAAATCATCGTGATCAAAGAACCTTAGACTCACTCGGTTCCAAATGTTAGTTTTGCGCGAGAGACATGCGTCATGACTTGAGGTTCTTGAGCCTACGATATGCTATGTAGTGTCTTTGATCATCAGCGCGATTGTCGCAACAAGCTGACTTGGACAAGGACTGCGAGCAAGGGTGTCAATGGGGGTCGGAATTTGTTGGGGTTTATGTGTAGGAAGAATTGAAGGATTGAACTGAGGTTGTATTGCAGATGCTATGGAAAGTTTATGTAGGTGAGTGACCGTCAACAAGGCTAGCCTAGATAGGCGTAGCTCGCTACGGTGAGTAGTCGCGAGGAGGTGAAGAGCAGGAGCAGTAGAGACCCCAAACCGTGACAGAATCAGAAACACCAAGCGAGACTTCGCGATAAAATCCTTTCCACAAAACTCGAAACATCTGCACCTCAACGAGTTTTCGGATCTCGCTCCTTAAGGCCAAAGAGACTCAGATGGCAGATGAGCGAAGTGTGCCATCCCTGAGCCATCCAAGTATACCTTTTGTTAATTCAATGTCTCAAGTAATGGCTTCCTCAGGTGCATTCTGGTCGTCGTTCATTGCCTGTCTTGGCAGAAAGTCACATGTCCATGGGCCCTACTCAAAGGCGGCGCAGCTACCCCAGCTGCATAAAGATTGGCCAGTTCTTACAAAACAGTTGTACATCATGCGCAGCAGCAACCCGAGACACGTCTCTTAATGTTTTGGTTTCTGATCGCATATTGTATCTTTGTAAGTGCCGCGAGTTTACTACAGCTAAAAGCACTCAATGTGAAACTACATCGCTAGTGGCGGCGTCGCACTCGCTTCATAGGAAGCTGATGACATTGAGCGGTCTGGCCCGGGGTATTGGCTTTTCCGGAGTATTGCCGGTGGACGAACCTCGCAAAAGACGGCCCGCTTCGCATCCTCCCCGAACCTACACGGATGGCTCCTGCCGCATTTGGTACCAGCATCCAGACGCGCGGCCCGCGACAGCTTACTGACGAGTCAGGGAGAACATGTGGGGCCTTCATCCAAGCAGTTGATAGAACGTGCATGACATGCGCCGCTGTATGCCGAACCATTGGAAGACTACTAACCGTTTTGGAGCTTACAGAAGTACTTGGCATGCCGAATATACAGCTGCAGTTGCTAGGGTTGGCGAGTGGCGCCAGGAGTTTACCTCTAGAACCCAATTCCCTCTCGCCCCGGGCCGAGCATACAGAAGCCTGCATACGATTGCGTGCTTTCACTCCTTCGAAATACCCGGGACCGGCCACTTGTCTCCTATCCAAGATAGTCTCAGAATTCGAGATGGGTGGTTGATACTAGAGCATGAGCGAGTGCAATATGTCGTTCAGCTTGTTTCAATAATACAATGGCCACGTAAGATGACTCCAGTCTTACTCCGGCTGCATCTAGTGGGCTGCGAAGGATTGTGCGCATGGAACCATTCAAGAACACCATCTACGGATGAGAACCGTTCCCCGCGCTCGCAGCTCCTAATCTCGATCCTTCTCATGTACAGTGATGATAGCGAAGCGGTTGAGCGTGGGGCACATGTAATACACGAAAGGCTGTCCAATCGCCTCTAGGTCCCACGCTCTCGCCTTCGGCTTCAGCTGCACGCCCTGGGAGAACGAAGAGTCTGGTTCATCTGAGTTATGCACTCCGCTCATATTCTGCAGCTTTTGGGGTCTACAATTAATCCTTCATCACGCCTATCTACGCAATGCTTCCAATAATAGCCAGTCGCCTTGCGCAATGAAGCTTTAAGCTGGGAGCGCTGGAGGCTATCTATTGAGCACCTTCATCATCGATCCTAGAAAGACCGCTCCAGCTTTGCTAAACTCTCCCAGGCCAGCACTACGGAGTGCTAACCGTCGCGTTCAGTGCTCATTCTTAGACCGATCTTGGAAATGAAGATGTCTAATCGCGAAGAAGAGTCTTCGCCCCCACACGTTGACCGCAACGGAATAGAGCCTGTCGCTATCATTGGCTTCGGCTTCAAGTTCCCAAATGACGTTAACAACGCCGAGAGCTTATGGGAACTCCTGATGGAGCGCCGTTCGACCATGACTGAAGTACCCAAGAACCGATGGAACATCGATGGCTTTTACAAAGAGCATGGTCATCGGCCAGGAACTGTCAAGAACCGTGGAGGCCACTTTGTAGCCGACGACCCAGCGCGCTTCGATGCTCCATTCTTTTCTATCCCGCCAGCCGAAGCCGAGTGCATGGATCCACAACAACGACTTCTGCTTGAGACGAGTTATCATGCTCTCGAAAACGGTACGTGCTTAGCCATGATGGAGGAGATACTCCGGAATTTGCTGACTCTATCAAGCTGGCATTCCAATGCGGACAGCTATGGGCACGCGTACGTCGGTGCATGTCGGCTGTTTACTACAAGAATACAGCCAAATCTCCCGAGGAGATGCTCAGATGCCTGGAGACTATCGAATTGTCGGCTCTAATGGTCTAACTATGTTGGCTAATCGGCTGAGTTGGTTCTACGACTTCAGTGGGCCGAGTATGACTGTTGATACGGCTTGTTCTGGCGGGCTAGTCGCTCTTCATCTCGCGTTCCAAGAGCTCCAAACTGGCACTGTTGACATGGTTAGTAATGCGTTACATTTCCCACTACTGCTTCCTTAGCGTCCAGAAGCTGATAGCGCGTAGTCCCTCGTATGCGGAACCAATTTGTGCTTACTGCCAGACTCAACAGCCCTGCTAAGTTGCCTCAACATGATGTCCAAGGAGAGTGAGTGTTATTCCTTCGATCAGCGCGCTTCTGGATATGCACGCGGCGAAGGTTTTGGAGTCTTGGTACTCAAGCGCCTTTCGCGAGCCCTTGCCGATGGTGATACTATCCGTGGTATCGTCCGATCTACTGGTTGTGGTCAAGACGGCAACACCCCAACTATCACATCGCCTAGCCAGGCTGCACAAGAGCGTCTCATCCGCGAGACATATGCTCGAGCAGGTCTTGGTCTCGATGACACCCGCTACTTTGAAGCACACGGAACCGGAACCCCCGTAGGCGACCCTTGCGAAGCTGCTGCTATCAGCAACGTCTTTTCTTCCCGTACGCCAGACGACCCCATCTATGTCGGCGCATTGAAATCCAACATAGGGCATCTAGAAGGTGCTAGTGGGATCGCAGGGGTAATCAAGGCATTGCTTTCACTGGAAAAAGGCGCTATCCCACCAAACGTATATCCTGAGCGCATCAGCCCTGCTGTCGCAGCTGTTGGACCCAACCTGAGATTTCCGCTCCAGTCAGTCACATGGCCTGCACATGGAGTTCGACGAGCGAGCGTGAACTCGTTTGGTTATGGTGGAACGAACGCGCATGTCATCATTGACGATGCGCTAAGCTTTCTGCGCCAGCGTGGTATTGAAGGCCGGCACTGCACAGAAGAACTCTGCGAAGATGGGGCAACCAGCCAGACCCTTTCGCGACTAGCTTCGACTTCAAGTACTGGATCCAGTATGGGAAACCATTCCGACAACGTTCCTTCCCATCACACACCTCCTAGCTCCTCAAGCCATCATTACGAAACCTATGCGTCCCATGGCGACATTCAATCTTCCACTGCGCAGCTACTAGTTATCTCCGCATTCGATGAGCGAGCTGTGCATCGACTCGGCACTGATCTGCAGGAATGGATGCGTTGTCATTTGAAGCTCGATAATCGCCACCTGCTTCTTAAAAACCTAGCATACACTCTGATCGAAAAACGTACTAGCTTTCCATGGGGGGGCTTTTGTGTCGCGTCGAAAGACCTAAATGCAGAATTGAAATGGTCTGCCCCTGCGCGAGCGAAGCCGACTCCGAACATCTGCTTCGTGTACACTGGGCAGGGTGCACAGTGGTATGGCATGGGTCGCGAGCTTTTGCAATATGGCGTCTATCGGAAGAGCATTCTTGAAGCCGATCGCTACTTGCAGTCCCTTGGTTGTTCATGGTCTCTTATGGGTACGTCTTTGTTTGCGCGTTACCTCTGAAGTGCACAAACTAACGCATGTAGATGAACTATACAATAAGTCGGATGAGGACGCAGCTATCGATCAACCCGAGCGCAGCCAACCCATTTGCACTGCTGTGCAAGTTGCAATGACCGACCTGCTTATATCCTGGAAAGTCAACGCTGTTGTCTCTGTTGGACATTCCTCTGGAGAAATCGCAGCCGCATACGCTAGTCGTGCGATGTCGCGTGAATCCGCATGGATGATTGCGTACTTCCGCGGACTAGCTGTGGCCATTACCCAGACACTCAGCCCATCTAATGGCGCTATGGTCGCTGTCCAAGCCCCTTTCGATGCTTGGAAGCAAATCATGGACGATCAAAACATTGCGTGTCTTGATGACCCAATAGTAGTCGCTTGCTATAATAGCCCAAGATCCTTTACGGTATCGGGACCGCGCCACGCTATTCATCGATTCATGGATAGTCTCAGACACGCAGGCATTGAATTCCACCTTCTCAAGATTGATGTCGCGTATCATTCAAACCACATGAGTCCAGTAGCTCGTGTTTACGAAAAGCTTCTCCACAAGATCGAACCGGGCGAGCCATTCGAGCGTCAACCTTTGTTCGTTTCGACGGTCACTGGAAAGCTTCTAGAGCAATTCCCCGAAGTCCGATCTGCCGAATACTGGAACAGTAATCTCACCGGGCCAGTTGAGTTCTCGGCTGCTATCCAGGACGTTTGCGCACGGCTGGACGCCTCCACGTGCTGCTTTGTTGAGATCGGGCCTCACTCAGTCTTGCGATCGCCAATTCACGACATTATCAAGTCATGCGGTAACGGTGTGGCGACCAATTACGTCTCTGTACTCCGTCGCAATCATGCAGCAGATGCTACAGTCATGGAGTGTGCAGGGCAGCTCTTTCTCACCGGCACAATGATAGACATCCCTGCAGTAAACAAGAGTCATGCCTCTCGCTCAAGTCTCCTCACATCCCTGCCTAGCTATCCCTTTGAGACCAAGAAGACCTACTGGCTCGAGGGCCGAACAAGCATTCAATACCGTCAAACCCAGTTCCCTCATCACGAGCTTCTTGGCTCTCGTACGCCTGATTGGAACGAACATGAAGCGAGGTGGACAAATCGGATCTTGCTAGACCAGTCACCATATTTGCAAGACCACCGAGTGAACGGTGTGTGTCTCATGCCTGCAGCAGGAATGTTAGTCATGGCTATCGAGGCTGTTAGACAGCTATACAACGACCGATCTACCGCATGCTTCGGATACCAGATGAAGAACGTCGCTTTCACTAAAGCAATGGCGATATCTAGGAATCCTCGCGGGACTGAGATTCAGCTCACACTCCGGCCCGTGAAAGTCGATGCGCAAGATCTAGCACAGGAAAGCCTGTTTGACAGGTTCTCGATTTATGTATACGAGGATGACAACTGGCACCTGTGCTGCAAAGGGTTTGTCTCGATGCAACATGCTAGCCGAGGCAAGTGCATTACTCAGTCCAATGAGCAGCAAGAGACATCACAGAAGAACGACCAGACCCTGTTACGCGCTGTGACTGGATGTCATAGGAGTCTCGATAGCGCTGATATCTACACCGCGTTCGACCGTGCTGGGCTCTCTTATGGCCCGACATTCAGAGGCGTGCGCGAGGTGAAATGGGACCAACAGAGCCAGGCAACAGGGTTGATCGGCCTTATGGATTGGAAAAAGAACGCCAAACAAGACTACAGCGACCCGCATCTCATCCATCCAGCTGCATTGGACACGATCCTTCAAATGAGCTTTCCTACCCATTCTATCTATGGGACGAACTCATCGGCCACGACAGTTCCAACGGGCTTCAACAATGCTTGGTTTTCGAATGACTTGGGTTGCGCTTCTTCTCTCGGCTCGGATGTTGTGGTTCATGCCAAAGCCATTGGTCGTGGGTTCCGAAACAAGCAGTTTGCTATCACTGCTGCCTATGCAGACGATGAAGCAGTTTGCTTCTATGGTGAGCTTGAAACGTCTACCATCGGCCGTATTGGTGCTTCTTCGGATATGCAAAAAGCAGCACAGTCTTTTTATCAAATCGAGTGGCAAGCAGCGAAGTTCAATCGCGTTACAGCTGAGAAGGACACGATGATGTCATCCCCATTGTATCTCCACATTGTTTACGACGAGTTGAATGCTTCCCAGTTAGACATGACCCACGCATTTTGCGACGCTCTGGCGTCGTACGGCGGACCGAGTGTGAAGACCATCCCATGGAGCTCCGTTGCAGACTATGATCTCTCTGGGGCCCTCTGCGTTTTCCTTCCAGGTCTAGACGGCAGCTTACTCCATCATATATCGGAAGCCGAGTTGGAGGAGATCAAGCGACTTGTATCAACGACCAACGCTCTTGTCTGGGTAACTATCCAACACAAAGCTCTCGACGAAGATCCGAGAGAAGGTCTTATACCAGGATTGGTGAGGACGCTCGCGACGGAGTCGGACGAAAATCGTCTTGTGAGTGTTAGTCTCGATACGACGACTGGGATGGACAACGCCGTCAAAAACATCACGAAGGTGATCAAGCAATTGCTTCAGCCACAAAAGGACCCAGAAGATGAATACCGCGAGATCGATGGCGTTCTTTACATACCGCGGGTAGTCCATGATGCTAAGCTTACTGCTGAAATCCAGCAACCTGAGCAACCTTCAGTCAACGTTGCGAAACCATGGAAAGAGCTCAACAGACCGAAGCTAACTATTGACGACGCTGGAATTCTGAGCACGCTTCACTACGAACATGACCCGCTCCAATCAACTCGTTTGGGGGACGACGCCGTCGTTGTGGCGGTAAAAGCAGTGGGGCTCAACACCCGCGACCTCCAAGTCGCACTCGGCCAGGTCCACGACGACGCCTTTGGAAGCGAGATCGCTGGCATTGTTTTGAGAGCCGGAAAATCATGCGAAGCCGAGTTTCAGGTTGGCGATCGTGTTTTTGGCGTTGCGCGCCACGGTATCGCGCAAATCGCTCAATGCAAGTCCTTCCAGCTGCGAAAGATGGCTCGTGGTATGAGGTTCAAGGATGCGGCGGCAATTCCAGTGGCATTCTGCACTGCTTATTATGCGTTGATTTGGAATGCGAGAGTTATCAACGGCGATATTGTGTTGATTCACGATGCCGCCCGCGCGTTGGGTCAAGCTGCGGTCCAAATTTCCCGTCACCGAGGATGCGCTAAGATATTTGCAACAGTGCACTCGTTGGAGGAGCTAAACTTCTTAACAAAGAACTCCGGCATCCCTGGATCACACATTTTTCTTAGTGATGAGCCGGACCTTGAGCATCGCATTCGACGACTGACGGGAGGCCGAGGGGTGGATGCTGTTTTAGGATCGAAAGTCGCCTCGAAAGGTTCATGGGGCTGTATCGCTTCATTTGGTCGCTTCATCGATGTCGGCGAGAAGGGCACCTTCGTATCGACAGCGAGTGGATCAGAGGAGACGTTTCTACCGTCCACGACCAGCAACATCACATACACCAGCGTCAATTTCCAAGAGCTTACGCAAAGCCGTCTCTTCTCGATCATCTTCAAAGAGGTTCAGGCCTTGATTGGCAGCGGTAAGATCAACATTCCCAAGTCCATGGCTGTGTTCAGGCAAACCGAGGTGGAGCAAGCCTTCCGCGCTCTGGAAAAAGAAGGGTTAGCTGGCAAGGTCGTACTTGAAATGGAGGACGAAGAGGTGGTTGAAATGAGCCCTGCGCCCGATGATTGCAAACATCTCTTCCGCAGCGATGCGAGCTACCTCATCGCCGGCGCTTTCGGTGGCATCGGCCAAAGCATCGTTAAATGGATGGCCCGTCAAGGTGCAAGGTACTTCATATTGCCATCACGCTCTCTTGTGGAAGACACCAACTCCCCTCGCGAAAAGTTCATCCAAACACTGCGAGCGCAGGGCGTGACGGTGAAAGCGCCAGTTTGCGACATTGCAAACGGAGACCAGCTGCAAGACATGCTCCGCTCTTTCCCGGGAATGCCAGAGATACGGGGTTGCATCCAAGCCGCTATGGTGATTTGCGACTCCTCCTTCCCTCTCATGACAGCCAAGAAATGGAACACGTCTCTAGCACCCAAAGTCTCCGGCTCCTGGAACCTGCACCAGCACCTCCCCTCCAATCTGGACTTCTTTGTCATGCTATCCTCCTCCACCGGTATAATCGGTTCCTTCGGCCAATCAAACTACACCGTGGGCAACACATACCAAGACGGCCTCGCCGCGCACCGCGTGCGGCACAACCAACGCGCACACGCCCTCGCTTTAAACATGGTCACGGGCGTCGGCTACGTGGCTCAGCACGAGCAAGTCGGGGCCCTACTCCGCGCCCGCGGCGTGCTCGAGGAAGTCTCGATGCAGGACATCCAGCAGCTACTTCGTTTCTGCTGCAATCCAACACGCGTAGACGCTGCTAGTCTCGGCCCCCAGATCATCACTCCCCTCACGCTGCCGGCGGATTTGCGCGCTGTGGGCATTGTGGCGCCCCTGGGCAGCACGAGACCCATGTACGATTATCTTCATAGCCTTCCCGCGCGCATCTCGAGCACCGCAGACGGTGCTGACGTCGCAAAATCCCACTGGGCCTACAAACTCGCAGAGTCCGCTACACTGGCTCAAGCAACCGACGTCGTTGTCGAGGCTATTCAGACTCAACTATCTAGTTTACTAGTTGTCAGCAAAGAGGATATCGATCCGCAGAAGGCGATATATCGGTATGGCGTCGATTCGCTCGTGGCGCTTGAGATGCGGAATTGGTTCTCCAAGGCGATTGGCGCGGATGTGAGGACAACAGAGATTATGAGTGATGTTAGCATTGCGGTCCTGGCGGCCATGATCGCGGCGAAGAGTCGTTTTGTGAGAAATGACGTTAGGGAATGAGATGGGGAGATGGGGGTTTTGCGCGGTGGTTTGGGTCGCGTGAGAATGAATGGCGACTGGTTTATATACTCAGTGGGGAAAGTCAACGTCTTGTTTATGTTTCTCATGATGATGTTTCCAAGTCCTTCCTGGATGTCCATGGATATGGAATAAGCAGTCACGTGATACAACATGATGCCCAAAACACTTCCAACTTACTCCGCTAAAGTCGTCGAAGCATGGCAAGGGCCGCCACATTCATTTAGAGAGGTTTTTCATTGTCATTTTCCTTAGGTAACGCCTCGTTTATCTTATGGCCGGCCGCCTCTCGACTTGCCGAAAATCGAAAGTCAAAGCAAAAGGATTGTCCTCGCAAGCACGATTCGAAGTGGACTCCTGCCACTCTCGTAGAAATGGAATCATGTGCCAGATCATCGATCTAGCGCTAGAGTGGGATGGGGTATGTGAGCCTTCTGATGTGAACCTTTGTACGCGCTAGGGTAATCAGAGCGTCAGTGTCGTGATGATCCTGCTTCCTCCTAGTGAGTCAACGACGGTATTATCAGTAGTGGTTTGATGTTATCAACTGCTGCTAAAGCAGCAGGCCCATAACGTAGCGAAGTATTTCCTGAGGGATAAAATAGGTAATGCTGTGATTTGGCGTCATGAAACGCCGTTTGGGTACATTCACCAACCACTCTTTGGGATGCAGTAGCATGCGATTAGCGTTGAAAGGTTTGAATGGCAGATACCATGCAGTACTAATTGCTAACAAGACCACGAGGTGCGTCATACTAATGGTGCGACTACGTATTCTTTTTCCTTTTCCATTTATGAAATTACTTACCGCAGCATGGTTCACAACGCAATAGATTCGCAACAGTGATTAAAGGAAATAAACGTGCTATAACTCACATCTCAGAAACAGCTACTAGGCAATACAACACCGTGATTTTGATATGTTTTAAAGATTACGCGAGTATTTATTTGCGTTTGTGCTACTTCGCTCTATACATCCTTCTGCGCGTAAGCTCACTGAGGTTTTTCACTAAACAGCGAGCTTCAAGTAGGAGCGATGACGATGACTTTGCTCGCATCATTCGTCCAATCGTATTTCGATCCTTTCAATAAGCGATAAGCTAATAGCAGCACTGAATATGACTAGACCTACATGTCCACGGGATTCAAACTTCCAGCTCTAGCAACTCCATCTCATCCTCTGCTGAGAGCATAAACTCATCCTCATCCGTTGCATCTTTCAGATTGAACTTAGCCTCGATCATGCGAGCATGCCTCCCCGCGCAGTCATGTGTACACTTGACATTACTATCTTGTTGCGACTGCTCATCGCTGCCGCATTCAAACCCCTTAGCGGCCACGGACACGGTACGAGAGCATATGAGAATTCTTCTGTCATCGAAGAGTCTGTACAAGTGATCCTGTCCTTTAAGGCAGGAGAATGGTGTCAGCCATGGCCCTCAGGTATTCTGCCCGAGGCGCGATTCACCTCACCTCACCTCACTCTCGCGCTAGTTCCATAGAGGCTTAGCGCGTGACTTCATGTATATAGACTCTCACTTTCGTAGCACTAATACATGACGATTCTCCCATTTTCCTAGTGCTACTAGCAAATTTTGAGTTAAATAAAGTAATTATAAGAGTACGCTATATAGTAGCTATATACTTATATAATAGTTATGGTAACTCCTAACAATAGTAGGGCATAATACCTAGCAATAGTTGTAATAATCGTGATCGCTCCTAGCGATAGTCCTTAGCGCAGTGATCGGTCACGTGACTGCTGACAGTCATCATTTTGCAGGATCGCCATCCTGGTCTTTGCTTGTGCGGCGTGGTCGTAAGCGTTTTGACTCCAGGTCGTAACACTAAGCATATAAACAATATAACGTATTTTACAAGCAAGTCGGTCATACAAGCGAGCTAGTCACCCTACCAACTTTGCGCACCTTTACACACGTGTATCTTAACTACCTTAATAAGATAATATATAGATATTTATAGAGTAGATTAAGTAGTATCTAAGGTATCTTTCTTGCACGTACAAGACTATGAAGGTCCGTCCTTAGAGGGTCCTAGGGTTAGTTCTTAGGAATAAGCTAGGCGCGTAATAAATAAAATAAGTTAAGTATAATATAAAGATTAATAAATAACTTAAAAGTTTAAAAATTAAATACTAATTTTTAAATTTTAAATTTAAATATAGTAATTATATAAGTATACTATCTAGTAGCTATATATTTAAAAAATATAATTTAATATCTTATATATTCTATAAAGTCTTATATATCCTATATATAATATCTTATAAGATATTATAGGATATTATAAGATATTATAAAATATATATAACTTATCTTATAGTAGCTTTCTACTAAGATTATAGAATTATATAAGCTATAAGATAACACTACCTATTAATTCTTAAAGATTAGCTATCTACTTAACCTATATAAAGTGACTTTTTTATCACTTCTGTACATAGGTTGCCGTGCCCCATCTTCTCAGATTCGTAACAGAGACTTATAACTAGTCTCTCTACACTTCTTATAGCGCGCAAGAGCCTAGCGGCTTACGCCTAATTGCTCTCCTCCTTAATGCTACTTATAAGCAATCTACTAATAAGCTTTACGTTAAGTAAGTATATTCTCGTTAGCTCCCTTTATTAAGACCCTACGCTACTACTTCGCTTTTTTGTTATACGGGGTCCGGCGATACTTCTCTATTCCTAGTCCGTACTAAGGCAGGCGAGGTATCATATGGCGGTAGGCCGGTAGAGTTATCTAGCGATTAATTAAAATAGTAAGTAGTTAGATATACATAATTCAATTCTATGTAGGTAATAAAATAACTAATTAATAATTTAGATAAGAGATATAACTATAAGTGTTGATGTCAGGCCGTATCAGGCCAGATGACGACATATACTATCCTGCTCCATGATCAGTAGTTCACTGATCATACGTACCTTTTTGGTTGCATGGCGTAGTGGTGCAGGGCTGCGTCCTGACAGTTAATTACAGTAGGGTGACAAAAAGAAAACAACCTAAAAATTTTAACCTTTTTTAAAGCTATATAACTAGACAAGCAGACTAGCTATAGCTAAGGTTTTTAGTGTTTTAGAAAGTTAAGATCTTTCTATTTAGGTAAGCCACTTTAGATAATTGCTTAGTAACCAAATAGAGAATTTAAATTAGCCTTAAACATAGAGTATAAAATAACTCTACCTTAGTCTAGCTACAACTTTTTATCTAGCGTATTAAAAGTTCTAAAAAAAGATGACGTAATACTAGCTTACATTAAAATTACGTAAGCAAAATCCTAGCCCTCTAGATTATCTAAGTAAAGTTTTAAAAATAGTTAACGAAAAAGTACGCTAATAAAAGACGCTAAAATTACGTAAGCTTCTTTTAGTCTAATTCTATATAGTCTTCTCTTTCTAAGTCTAATTTTTCTCTTCTATATTTCCTCTCTATGTCTATAGAACTTTCGAAATTCGAAAAAGAAGTTTATACTTTATCTTTGCAACAACTCTCTACTAGTACTATTAGTACTATACTAGAAAAGCCTTCTAGATCTATTACAGACGCCTTGCAACGTATTAAAAAGAAAAAAAATACTTCTACTACTTCTTTAAAGCCTAAATTAGGCCGCCCTTCTAAGATCTCTAAAAGAGCTACTAGAGTAGTTAATAGAGATCTAGAACGTAGTCCTAAAAAGACTAATCGCCGTATTCTAGAAGAAAATAATTTAAAGTTTTCTACTAGAAGCCTACAACGTCTATTAAAAGCAGAGAAATACTCTATTTCTACTGCTAAGAAAAAGCAGCTTTTAAACAAAGAAAAAGCTAGTAACCGCAAGAAGTACGCTAAGAAGACTATCAAAATTTTAAAATTTATAAACTTTACTAAAGTTATATTTTCAGACGAGTCTTCTATACAGCGTAGGCACGGTGCCAGGCAAAAATACGTTAGAAAGAGAAGAAATAAGAGAACTAGGCCTGAACAAGTCTCTACAACTAATTCAAGTGAGTTTAAAAAAAATTCTAATAGGCTATATTTTTCTTCTAAAAATGTAGTACTCTTCTATTTTTTTAGAATATTTTTATCTAGCTTACTAACTAAGTTATAGCCCGCGATATTACTATCTCTGTATAGGGAGCTATTTGGTTAGGTGGAAGATCTAAGTTATATATAACTAAGACTCTACAAGACACTAGGAGCTTTACAAATACAAGATATATATAAGAAGTTTTAACTCCTATAGTTAAACTCTTATTTAAAAGAGGTAAGAAAGCTCTTATTTATTTTTAAGTTTAAAAGACTATAACTTAGCTAATTCTTAATATTTTTTAAACATTTTTTAATATCTAGAAAGCTAATATATTGCTCTATCTAGGGTGGAAATTTTAGCAAGATAATGCTAAGATCCATAAAACGCCAGTAGTTATTTCTTGGTTTTCAAGAAATAGGATTCCTCTCTTCGAGCATCCTGCCTATAGCCTAGATCTAAATCCTATAAAAATGTTTGGAGCTTACTTAAGAATAGGCTAGCAAGAAGGCCTAGTGCCTCTTTAGGTCTAGGTGCTAGTATAAACGCAGTAAAATTGTTTAAAAAAGCAATTTTAGAGGAGTGGGAACAAATACCGCAAGAAGCGATAGATAACTGTATTACATCTTTACCTAGACGTTATAAGGCAGTTAAACTAGCTAAAGGCTAGTATACTAAGTACTAGTTACTAGATCTAGCTATTTCAATGTACTAAAAGCTTAAAATATTACTTTTTTTTTGTAACTACTGTAGAAACAAACAGAAAATCTTTGAACGAAGATATATTATATAACTAAACGTATATAATAGCATATTAGATTTTTAGCAAAATCGATACTGTGAACAAAAAGTTGTAGCTTAGAAACGAGAGAGATTTTTAGTAGACTCTAACACTACTAAGGCTACGCTAAAAAGAGCTTACTAAGCAGCTATTGAGAGACACTCATTTAAAGAAGAAGTTCTAAGCTTTCTAAAACACGAAAGATCTGAACTATAGCTAGTCTACTTGTCTAGATATATAGCTTTAAAAAAGGTTACTTTTTTAAGGTTGTTTTCATTTTGTCACCCTACTGTATAATAAAAGAAACAATAAAATCTTTCTATCCTTATATTCTTACTACTAAGTCTATTACTATTTTATTTATTTCTTAGATACGTTCTTGTATAAGCTAGTGATAATGATAGTGTAATACTAAGGCCGAAGGTGTAACACTCAGGCCGAAGGTCTGTACTTAGGCGGATTTAGTCCTAACATATTTACATCTTATACACACGTCTTAGCGAAGATACCTACTTTTAATCTACGCTTCGCGTAGGGGAAGATAGGTAAGAACTTTTTTTTACTACTACTCTACTTAGTATAGTAATATAGAGCTATCTCCCATTATTTTATTATAGTATAGAGTAAATACTATTGTTGTCACGGTTTTGGAGTCTTTCCTCTTGTATCACGTATCACAGTTTCATGTCTCCACTGCTGTACCACGTAGTACACCTGACCGCTGCTCTGCGCCTCACCGCTCTCCTACTATATACATTGTTCATAGCAACATACAATAGAACCTCAGTTCAATCCTTCAATTCTTCCTGCACTCTATCCTTGACAAATATACAGCTTCAAAACACCAATCAAACAATCAAATACGGCGCGGTTGCCAAGCCTTCACCAAACAATCAAATACAGCAGGCGATATTTGATTGATTTGTTTGTTGCGGAGTCTGGTGCACGTTGTACTGTAGTATGCTTAGTGTTTTATGCTTATTTATGCATCATCGTTGGAGTTAATCTCTATATAGTAACTACTATTATTTTATATTACATAGGTATTAAGTCTACTTAATTCTAGAACTCTCCTACTAGATATAATCTATAAATATAGTCTTTAGCTCGCGCTACCTTATATTAATAAGATCTTCTAATCTTTTAAGTTTATATTATTTCCTATATTAATTCTCTTCTATTCTTTTTCAATTTAAAATTAGTTTCTAGTAAGCTATATTAGCTATGTAACTATTACTAGTTTACTAATTATTCTCCTTTAAATTATAGACGTTAGAATATTAATCTATACGTTTTGTCTAGCTGTTTGCGAAACGTGGTGGTAGCGCGGCCGCATTTCGCACGCGGTCCTTGCCTTGGCTATCTCGTCCTTCCTGGTCGGGTACTGGCGGCTCCACGCTTCGTGCTCGCCGCGGCAGGCGGCACATTTCCTAGTCACGGCTTGTCCAGCCCTCGATGGGCAGTCCCGGGTGTCGTGCTCCTGCGCACAGTGGCCACATGCTATTGCCGCCTTGCACTAGGTTCCTATGTGGTTGTATCTTTAGCACTTAAAGCACTACTTTACTTAGTACTATTACTTATATTACTTCTACTAGAAAATCTTACCTTACTAGATTAGACCCTTGTTAATAATCTTATTAGTATCCTCTAATTTAGTAAACTTAATAGTAATAGTTATTACTATCTTAGTGGTAGTATCATTAGTAAGCTAGCCTATATATCTTATCTCTATTTAGAGTATAAATAGTTAGTTATCTTATAGTATTTACGCTCTAATCTTGTTAAGCTTACTTATATCTATCGTACTCGTGCGTATACCGTGTGCGAGGACGCCAAACGTTAGGATTTACACTATAGTCCTACTACCTATATAGTAAGCCTAGTCGTCCGCGAACTATCGCAGCGCCTTAGCTTCCCTACTACCTACTATCCTAATACTTCAGTCTCTACTCTTTAGCTAGTTAGATAAAATGATTTTTATACAGTAGGGTGTGTTATGGGCGGAAAGAGGCCTGCTAACGAGCATGCATTTGCTCCTATGTATAGAATAAGAAAGGTAGAGAAAAGAAGTGTAGGTGTCCTCCTTCGTACGGTACTTATCCTTTGCGCTACCTCTACGCTAGCGTTCCGCGCTAGCCTAAAGTAAGAAGGTAGCAGTACTCAGGCGTAGCCCTTTATAGAAGACATATATAACTTTAATAAGACTAGCTTTATAATAGGGGTAATATTAACTAGCATAGTAGTTATAGTAGTAGACTATTAAGAATAGCTAAAGATAGTATAGTAGAGTAACTAAGAGTAGATTATAGCTATCTAGAATATAAACGCGATAGAGTATGTCACGATCAAGCCCTACGCCACTTGACCAAGCACTACCAAAAAGGTACAGTGTTCCGAATAGGAATACTGGGCGTAGGATAGCATATATACTTGTCACAGAGTAGGTAATTCTACCCTTTATTATCTTCTAAGGTAAGTACTACCTCTCTACTTAGTATAAGAAGAAGAGTCTACTTTAAAACTATGTTTTTATAGTCTCTAAGAATAGCTAGATAATAAATAAGCTTAGTATTAAGTAGCTAGAGTACTTTAATAGGTATATAAAGGGGAGAGTTATTAGTAGCTACTACCTACTAGTTCTTAATAGTTACGAGAGCTATAGCTCGATCGATTTCTACGAGCTCTATGAGGAGAAGAAGATTATCACCCTCTACATGCCTCCACACTTCTCGCACCTACTATAGCCGCTTAACGTTAGCTATTTTGCGCCGCTAAAGAAGGCGTATAGGTGCTAAGCTAAAAAGCTAATACGTAATAAGATTATCTACATTATAAAAATAGAGTTCTTACTATACTTTATTACTACCTATAAGGTGTCACGATATTCCAACGCCATAGGTCTTAGCCACAGGCAGGCAAGCCACCGGGGACCGTTCGGGCCACCGTCGGCCCTCACTAGCCACAGTCATGTGCTATAGGTATATATCATCCCTCTGGAAGCCTCGACAGCTCCTCAAGGATTCGTCTCAATACAAGACTATACCCATATTTCAGCACCTGTTCAAGAACTCCTTACATAAGGCCTCTATTATAAAGAGTAATATTCTAAGAGGCTATTATAGCGCTAGCTTAGTTCTATTTAATTTAGAGACTATTATATTAATACTTAATATCTACTTACGTGTAATAGGCTGAACGCCCTTTGGTAGAGCTCCTCGATGGAATCTCGGTGGACGCGTCTGATAGACGCTCAGATCACCTCGGACCGATGTTTATCCGACGGGTAGATAACCACCAGCGTAGATAGACCGATAGCTCTTCATCGAATACAATCCACTGTATACCTGGCCTTGCTATCGGCTATCTAATCCTTGAGTGCTCCTAGAGCTAGCCCCTTACATTACGTACTCTACTATTACTTACTATTAAGAATAGTTCCTAGTACTCGTAAACTTTAAGTAATACTCTAAAACTAAGATCTTAAATAAAGCTAGTTCTTAACAGGTTTTAGAGATATATGAATAGCTTACCTATTTTAACTGTTAAGGTAGTAAAAAGCCTCTCTAAAGGCGTAGAGATAATAGCGTATACTTTAGTATTATTATAAAAGCGTATCATTAAGCTTAAAGTCGCTAATAAGGCTACTAGGCGATATAAATTATGTTAGAATGTAAGCTTAAATATGCTTAAATAAGTCTTAGTAAGCTTAAGTAAGCATTAGTACTCTTTTAGCTAGAATAGCACTACTATAGCTATTACGTTCTTATACACGTAATCTATAACGTATAGATTACGTGTGATGGGCTACGCCCTAAAAAGAGTGCGCTACGCCCAAGTGGGGCTACGCTAAGGCCTGAGAGTCAAGAGACCTCAGATGACGATGATAAGTACTGACTACACCAAGACAACGCCCATGCTTTGTTGTCTTGTGCCAGCCTTTTGGCTAAATGGGCGTACTGTGTAGTCGTACGCTAGGCTGTCGTGTGAAGGTCTGTCCTTAGAGGGTCCTAAGGTTAGTTCTTAGGAATAAGCTAGGCGCGTAATAGATAAGATAAGTTAAGTATAATATAAAAATTAAAAAATAACTTAAAGATTTAAGAATTAAATACTAATTCTGTGGGAATTGTCACAGCCAGAGCTGTGTACCGTGGCTAGGACGGACAGAGCTGTGTACCGTCGCTGGTACGGACAGAGCTGTGTACCGTCGCTGGTACGGACAGAGCTGTGTACCGTGGTTGGTACGAACCAGGCCGAGCAACGTTCGTGGGGATCCGACAATCTATATAGCAGAGACAGCTTTGAAGAGAGAACACGAAAATCGAACCTATTACCAAGACAGCATGCATTTATAGTTATTTCCTTTTATCACTAGTAAGCCTTCTAACAAATTCTTAAATTTTAAAGTTAAATATAGTAACTATATAAGTACGCTATCTAGTAATTATATACTTAGAAAATATAACTTAATATCTTATATATTCTATAAGGTTTTATATATTTTATATATAATATCTTATAGGATATTATAGGATATTATAGGATATTATAGGATATTATAGGATATTATAGAATATATATAACTTATTTTATAGTAGCTTTCTACTAAGACTATAAAATTATATAAGCTATAGAGTAACGCTACTTATTAGTTCTTAAAGGTTAGCCGTCTACTTAACTTATATAAAGTAACTCCTTTATTACCTCTATATATAGATTGCCGTGCCCCGTCTTCTTAGGTTTGTAACACTACCTCTCTCTTCTCTATTTTATATCTCTATAAACTAACCTTATAGTTTCCTATAGTATTACTTATAATTATACTCTAGGCAATTATATAAATAGTATTAATTAGATAGCTATAGTCACTTATTAATATTGCGTAAAAAAGAATCTAGAGTGTTGCATATCGTTATTAAAGAAGGAATATAGGAATTATTATCGTAATAGTGTGAAGTCGTGCGTGCTAGTAGAGGTCCCCTTGCTAGACTTTTCTTAGTTAGACTAGGAGCTAGCTCGCTTAGAATAATAGGAGTCTAAGGCTAATATAGCGGAGGCGGCAGCGTTAGATGCTCTATTAGCGGCACGTGCGAAGAAGAATCGTCTTCGCAAATAAAGGAAAGTGCTAAAGCGTCGTAAATAGTAGTAAGTAGATAAGTTAGGAAAATTCGTAGAAGAGATTAAAGCGCTAGAGGTAGTAGATAATATTAACTAAGAGGTGCGTCTTCTTAAAGATAGTATAATACCTAGTACTTCTATATTAGATTAGAGTACCTTTACGCTAACCTTCTTAGATAGTAATTCTACTTTTAATAAGTAGCTAAGTGCTTCGCATAATACTACGTAAGTAGCTAGTAGTAATTTATAAGGTTTATATCTAGTTTCTAGGTATTATCGCTCTTAGAGTAGCCTAACTATTTAACTAGATATTTTTTACTATTACTTTGCGTTTAGTGTGTAAGAATTCTCTTAACTTTAAATTTATTTTCTTCTTCTATTTTATAGTAGAAGGTTTTCTAAAGTAGCATTTTAGGGTCTACTAATTCTAATATATTAATATAGAATCTTAGGTGTATCTTTACATTAGATAGAAAGTTAAGTATATAAGTAACTAGTCCCTTTTAGTTAAGAATTAAAAATAGTCTAACTTTAATATTATTAAGTCCCTTACTAGGTCATATAGTGCGGAGGTTCTTTATAAGTAGATAAACTTTATCTCCCCTTTTTAGCTAAGGTGCCGTTTTTTATTTCTTATTAATATATAAGATACTCTAGCGTTATACCTTTTTAAGTTCGCATTATAGTAACTCGTATACTAACTTTAGTTTATTAGCTATAGCGATAGCTGCTTCTATTTTTAGGCTTAGTAGTATACGTGTAAAGAGATTTAGGTGTCTCTTATAGTTCGCGTAGAATGGCGTCTATCCTATAGACTCTAAAAGCTTATTATTATAGGCTATCTATGCTATAGGTAATAGTAAAACCTAGTTATTCTGCTAATAGTTAATATAGATCTATAGATAGGCTTTTATTATATAGTTTATTTATTCTATTTATCTATCTATTTACGGATAATAAGCTATTAATAGCTTCCTTCTAGTACTAATTATAGTAAGTAATACTGTCTAAAAGTTTAAAGTAAAGAGCTTATCTCTATTACTAATAATTAACTTTAGTATCCCGTGATACCTAATAACGCGATCGTTAATAACGTGCGTAAGTTATACTACCGTGAAATCTTTGCGGAAGGCGATATACTTAGCTTACTTTATAAAATAATTAACTACTACAAGAATTACGTTATACGATACTTTAGTAATAGGGTCTCTTAAGACTAATAGGCCTATAATAAAGTCTATAGAGATATCTAACTATAGTGTGTTAGGTAGCTCTATTACTTGCATTTCTTTATAGGGTGCGTAGGTACTATATTTATTCTTCTAATAGTCTACGCATTTAGCGATAAAGAAGGTAATCTTATCCTTTATACGTAGAAACTTATAGTTTCGCTTAATAAGTTCTATTATCTAAGTAATACTAGGGTAACTATATATAGAGTTATTATAGTATTACTTAATAATTACTTCTTATAATTCTTTTAGTACCTTATTAGTAACTTATATAACTAGGTTTAGCGTCTTTGCTAGTTCTAATAATCTATCTTTATAGCGTATAAGTATTGCGGATTTATTAATTATCTTTATTTCTACGATATTATATTTGCGGCTAAGGGCGTTAGCCCTACTATTATCCTTTCTTAGTATAAATATAATCTTAAACTTATATTATTCTAATTTCTATAACTATTAAACTTATTATTTATTAAGTACCTTAGTAGTTATAAACGTAACTAAGTTCTTATAATCTAAGAATATTATAAGTTCTAAATAACTCTTAGCGTATACTCTCTAATACTTTAGATAGGTAATAATAGCTAATAGCTTCTTATTATAAATATTATAGTTCTTCTCTAGTCCTAAAAGCTTATATAAATAATAGGCTATAAGATACTATTAGCCTTTATATAATTAGCTAGTATATCCTTCTAGTACGAGATCTAATAAGTTAGTCTTAAAGCGTAGAGGTTACCCTAATTAGAATATATAGAAGTATAGTAGTATTATACTTATATTCTTAAGTATCTAGAAGGCGTCTTTTACTTCTTTACTCTATATAAATAGTGTGTCTTTTCTTATAAGTTTTATTAATAGAATAGTAATCTTAGAGTAATTCTTAATAAACTATTAGTTAAAGTTTAGGAATTCTAGGAAGAATTATATTTCCTTAATTATCTTTAGTAGTAGCTATTCTTTAATTACCTTAATCTTTTTTTTACTTATACGTACTCTATTAGCTCCTATAATATATCCTAAGAAAGCGACCTCTTTCTTATAGAATTCGCATTTCTCTAGCTTAAGTTATAGGTTAAACTAGTCTAGGCACCTTAGCACTATATAGATATATTTAATATATTCTTCTTTATTTTTAGAGTAGATAAGAATATTATTTAAGTATATAATTATAAAGATATCTAAGTAAGCTCTTAATATATTATTAATAAGTTCCTAAAATATTACTAGGGCGTTTGTAAGCCTAAAAGGTATAATAGTATATTTATAATATTTATATCTTATTTAGAATACTGTTGGAAGGCTCACTAGTGAAAGGAAATAACGATAGCTATGAATGCATTCTGTACGATGTTGGTTGACTTGTTCTTGTTGCTACGTGAGGGTGCTACGGACGTATACATAATCTGAGATGAGTAGAGCCGACGTAGGATCGAGTCGGCTCGTTAGGCAGCGCTAAGGCGCTAATGTACCTACTAATACTTATAATCTAATACTAGAACTCTTTTCTTTATAGATAGTAAGCAACTTATATATATTAGTAGTTACTATAGGTGTTAGTAGTAATAGTATATATAAAGTATTAAATATTAGAGCCTATTAGCTTCTAAATCTAGCTATCTACTTAGACTATTAACCTATTACTATTAATAAAGCGTTTAAGAGTATAATTTAGCAATGCCTTAGTAAAGGCGTCTATAGGATTATTATTACTATTAATCTAGTAGATCTCTATAATCTCGCGACGCTTATATAATTAACGTAGCGCTATAATGTTAATTATAAGACGCTTCTTCTTTATTATTCTAAGCTTTATAAGGCACTTATATAGGAAGTACGAGTCTATATAGATAATTAGGGGAATTAAAGGTAGTCTAAGTCATTCTATTACTATTCTAAGGGTAGTAGCAATAGCGATACCTATATTAAAGCTATTAACTATATTATAGATCTCTAAAGCTAGTACGCTTCGCGTGACGCGTTTATATTTTATAGAGCTATAGTAGATTACATTACTATAGATTATAAAGGTATTACTATTAGTAGACTTATTAATAAGTATAAGGATAAAGCCTAGCTATAAGCTAAGATCCTTATTATTAGTAAATAAGCTATCTATAAAGACTATTAGTTTAGCGTTAATAAGATTAATAGGTATATAGTATAGACTATAGTTAATATTCTCTATCTACTATTTAAGGCGTTTATTAAGCGCATTAATATTCTTATCTAAAGATTACTACGCTTAAGTAGTAATAGATAAATTAAAAGAAGCCTCTAGTTAGTACGTTAATATAATATACGCTCCGCGGGCGCGTTATTCTATATACTATTACGCGCGATTAGGTAACCTAGTATCTATAAACTTAATTCTTACTCCTTATTCTTTCTATCTAAGATATAGGACTAGTTCGCTAGCGTCTATTATAAGTATATAGCTATTAAAGTCTAACGCTAAGTCTAATATAAGTATAGTCTTTAGCTTTAACTAAAAATATACTTTCTTAAGCTTTTTCTCTTTAAGTAATAAGAATATAGCTATCCTAAGTATAAGAGTGTCGTCTGTTTATATACTAATGATGCCAAAGGCATCTACGTCGTTGCTATTCGTAATTAATAGGCATAAGTCGTACGTAGATGTCGACATGTCTAGCTCCTTGCAGTGGTGGCCATGATACGTTGTCCACTAGTGGACTCCTGCTTCCGCGATCCTATATAGTAGCTTAATTATATAGAGTAGCATTCTTTCTAGATATTAAGATACTAGCTTAGTAGAAAGATATATAAGTATTATTCTCTTAAGATTTATCTATACTTATAGATATATCTATATAATATTATAAAGCTTAATACTTATTCTATATTATAAGAGTATAGGCGTAAGAATTATAATTAGACGCTAGCTATATTATTAAATAATTAGAGACTATATTAAGATAGTCTCCTTATTATAGTCTTAATAGTCTTAGATAACTAGATAGAATTTCTTATATAGCTTAGTTATCTTCCCCTTAATTTTATATACTAGATATAACTTAAAGATATAAATTTTACTATATAGTCTTTTATTATATTACTTAAACTTAAATACTTTATAGCCTATAAGATTACTAATCTCTTAGTTATTAGACGCTTTAAAAGATACGCCTACTATAGTAATAACTCTATTACTACGAAACTTAATAGCTAGCTTATAGTTATTCTCTTCCTTTTTAGTAATATACGCACGCGCCTTACGCTTATTCTTTGATCCTAGAGGGCGGCCTCTCTTGCGTGGTTGCGCTGCTGGAGGTACTTCTATAGGCTCATGCAGCTCATCTCGCTCATCTGGCGCGTGTGGCGCATCGGGGTCGCTCCACAAGTGGTCTGGTCTGTAGTATGGCTTAATAATAGTTAATCTAAATATTATTAGACCATTAACTATGTTAATAGTGATATTATAGTCGTCTATACTGGCGATCTTATATGGGCCATTCTAGCTATCGCTCTCTCTCTATACTAAGACCTCGCTCTAGAGTGAAAGCGCGAGCATGTCTATAGTGGCTAGTCTATTTTAAGTATTTAAGGCGTCTATAACTTAGCGCTCTATAGTAAGCTTACGTAGGGCTTTAGTTGCCTTTTAGATAGCCTTACTACGTTTAATTATTAATAGGGATAGTAGTAACTTTATAGTTATATATAGGTAGGCTCTAAAGACTAGTAATATAGAGACTAGCCTATTAGGTCTAGTAGTATTATTAACGGCCTTTATAGCTATTTAAAGTATCGCCTTATTAAATATACTATTATTAAGCTCTATATAGAGTATATCCTATGCGTAGTATAAAGGTGCATAATACCTCTTAATCTTACCTATAGACTAGTGCGCCTCTATAGGTACTTACTTATATATAACTCCTATAATCTTTACTTCTATATAGAACTCTACGCTCGCGAAATTAGTACCTACGTCGTACGTAATAATATCTAGTAGTCCTTAATACGTGTTAATCTATAGTATTTATAGTACTTACTATATCTTCTTAGCTAAAATAGCGCTAATAAACTTCGCGCCTTAAAATATAGTTAAAGAATTAACTATATATAGTATAGACTTACTACTAAGATATATTACGTCTATAAGTATTTTATAGTTAAAGTAGTAATCGTCCTTAAGAGTAAATTTAAATCGGCGTAGCGCTAAGCTATAGAGCTAGTAGTGGTGATAGAATCTCGTCACTTCCTTAAGGGCTCTCTCTTCGAAGTCGTCATGGCCAGCGTCCTTCAAGAGCTTGACTAGTCGTGTCACAGCTAGGTGTCCAAAACGGCGATGGAGCCGCCTTAGCTCTGTCTCTGTCAAGAACACTATTGCTCTCTCTCTCTTATTTAGATAGAACTAAGGATGTCCCTATTTATAGAGAATAGGGATGCGTATCTTATCTTAGATAAGCTCGTCTATAGTATTATTAAAGTAGACCTTTAGCCTATCTATATCTATAAGATATAGTAAAAATAATATAAGTATATTAAGTACTTTAAAATTAATCTTTTTAATCTCTATAGAGACTTATATAGTACTAATAGATACTATAGCTTTATCTTTACTAAATTTAATAAATATCTTTCCTACTATTAACGTATCTAATATAACTATTAGATCTTCTCGTATAAGCGCGAGGTATTACTTCTTACTAACTATAGATACGTTTATAGCGCCTATATCTAGTAGGATTCCTTAGTATATAGATTGTGTGTAGCGATCCTTAAGTAGGAACTATGACGCTAGTGCTAATAGCGCGTCTTAGCTATATCTATCTTCGCTAGAGATATAGTATAAGAACGCTTAGTCTGTAAGGCATTGCTTCTTAAAGAACTAGTATTTAAAGTATTACTAGTCGCTAGTGCTGTCATCGTTGTCGCTATCCTCGCAGTCTTCTTCTCTCTAGCCTCTCTAGTTATACTAGCTAGTGTGCTTAATGCCTTTATACTCTGCAAGATGTACTGAGAAGTCCTCAGGTGGCGGTGCACCTGTGAAGTACAGCGTAGAGAAGAACTGCGCGCGTGCAGCTTTACGCTCGTCGTCTGTGTGGTTGGTAGACCAGCATCCCTCTTTCTAGCACATAAAGCACTTCTTCTTCTAGAGTAGCTTAAATTTACGTCTATTATTAAAGTAGTATTCGCCTCCTTAAAATATACCTCTAGATCTAACTTTACCTTAAAATCTATCTTAAATTCTTCTATTACTACTATATTAGTAGTCTAAGTAGTATTAATCCTCTATAACTATTTATACTATATACTACTATATTAAGTATATCTTAACTATAGAACGTAGATCTAAGAAGAGACCCTTATAGATAGTAGCTAGTTTAAATAGTACTATCTTAAGTTCTAGTACTCTATAGTAGGCGTTAATAATAGTAGTGCGGAGAGTATTCTTATTATTAAAGTTCTTTCTAAGTGCGCGTTAGTATAGCTATAGCCTATTAAGAAGGATCTATAGGACCTTATATAGCCCCTTCTTAGAGTTCTCTATATAGGTGTAAGTAAAGGTTATAGTTGTCTAGTCTATATAGTAGTGCTGGTAGTAGACGTCGTAGTCGAAGTGGTTCTTAATTACTGTGTACGCACTAGTAAAGCTATCGTCTCTCTCTATAACCTATATATAGAATGTCTCTATACGTCTAGTAAGGATCTAGGGAAAAACTACGTAAAACTACTCTTCTTTTATATCTACTTACTAGTAGATACTAAAGAATACTTTAATCTTATTATTAAGTAGGTCATACGCATTACTTATATACTTATTACTATTATTCTAAAGTTTAGAGAACTATATAATTATATTTATATTAAGCTAGTTATTATAGGACTATTATAGTAGTAGCGTCTTATATAGGTTATAAGGAAGTGTAGGTAGTCTATTAGGTACGATAATTGTCGGCTGTTGCAGAAATAGCGTGAATTCGTGATACGCAGTCGCTGGCTGTCGTACGTAAGCTTCTAGTCGCTATTACTGTGCTTAGTTGTCTTGGGCCTACTATTATTAAGGTTAATGTCCTCTAAGCGCACCGCTCATATACGGCGACTTAGAATCGATAGTGTTCTGGTGTACTAGTTATGGCTTCTAGCCTCGAGTGCCTTGTCTTGCTTCGTACTGCTCGCCTTGTTGTAGGCCCTGAGAGACCTGCCACGACGGCGGTGGTTGCATGTGTGACTGCGGTTGACGTGTGTTAGTTAGTGGGCTAGCCTGCTGCGGTTATTTAGCTGCGGTATTTATCTATTATGTGTTCTATTAGCGTTTATACGCTCTTAACTAGTAGTTAAACTCTATCGCTTTAAACTCTATAGGGTCCTATTTAGAGAAGTTTTCTATAGCTAGTGTCTTATATATAGAATTAACTACTCTTATATAGTTATTACTAGTATAAATTCTCCTATATCGCATTACTATCTTAAGAGTCTTAAGAGTACTTTATCTAATTTTATAAAATAGTTCTCTTATCTATTCTTTAAAGTCTACTTTAAAGTTATTAAAAAGCTTATTATCTTAGACTATTACTATATAGTAGTCGTAGACTATCTTAGTAACCTAGGTTATTACGTGCGTCTTATTAGCGTCTACTAGTATAAGTATATTCTAGAGAGATATGTTAATAAAATTAAGTCTAACTATATATAGATAGTGTCTTATTAGATGCTTAGCAGTGAACTTTGCTCCTAGGGACGCAACTTTCCCGCGTTCGCTTATGCTGTGCTCTAATAGTTCGTTAAGTAGTTAGTCTTAAATAGTAGCGTTTTTATCGCTAGAGCTGCTCTCGTTGTCCGCTATCGTGCTAGCGGGTATCGAGGCGTTATCTTAAGTTGTTTAGCTAGATTATCGTTTCTAGCGCTTATTATTATACGTAATTAGATCGTCCGGGGACGCTTATATAGTTAGCTAACACTCTATAGTTGTCCTAAGACTTCTCGCGTTAGGATTCTAATAGTCTACCTTTATGCGTTACTAACGCGCTATAATTAAGCTTTAGCCTAAATTAGTAGCTATAGAGGGAGGTTTTAATTACTATACGTTATCTCTATCTTACTCTATTCTTAGTATATATTATATCGTCCTAAGACTTCTCGCGTTAGAATATTAATAGTCTATCTCTTCTACCTTACTATTTTATAATTACCTAAGTAATTACTAATTAGTATTAGAAGGCTTATTAGTAAAAGGAAATAATAATAGCTATAAATATATTCTATATAATATTAGTTAACTTATTCTTATTACTACGTAAGGGTGCTACGGACGTATACATGATCTAAGATGAGTAGAGCCGACGTAGGATCGAGTCGGCTCGTTGGGCAGCGCTGAGGCGCCGACGTACCTACTGATACTCATGATCCGACAAATACTATTTTCTATTTTTTATCTTTCTTTATTTTAATAAGGTAGTATCTATCTCGTAGATCTATTACTATAAAGATTCTTACTTAAGATGATTAATTCTAAAGTTCTATAATATTTAGTAGTAAGTATTAATTCTTTACTATAATATTATTAAGCTTATAATAGTCTACGCTGTAAGGGGCTACGCCTAGGGCTAGTAGCAACGCTCGAGGAGCATTCACCTTGGTATAACAAGATTGTATTCGATAGCGAGCTAGGCTTCTAGGCTACGTGGCTATCTATATGTGTGGGCGGAGAAACAATATTGCGATCGGCAGATCGGCAGTCGGAGCTGGCAGGAGAAACACCGAGGTCGTAGACGAGGACAAGAGGGCAAGGGCTCTAGCCCATTACATACGCATATTCTTAGTAGTTCCTTCTTCTTTAGTATAAAGAGTATTAGAAATCCTACTAGTAATATAGAAGGTCTAATATATTCTTTCTTTAAGTTCTTATATAGCTACTTTCTTAGTACTTTAAATTCTATCTCTAATAGTTAATATATTAGCCTAAAATATAAAGTTTTCCCTTTTTCTAGAATAATCTTATAATTCTAGAGTTAATACTTTAGTAAAGCTTTACTATCTACTACTTCTATAAAGAGGTGCTTAAATTCTTTATACTCTTTTAGAATATTAGAATTTATATATTTTTCTAAAACTCTAACTTTATAATCTAAAAGTGCCTTACTAGTATCTATTAAGTTAAACTCTTATATCTTAAGGCTATTCTTATATAAAGTTTACTATTCTTTAGTAATATTATAAACTTTTCTCTTATTTACTATTAAAATTAGTTAATACGTAGGCTAGCTTATAGTTATATCTAGTCTATAGTACTTAAATAAAAACTTCTTTAACTTCTAGTTAATCTATAGATTATATTCTTATAGCTAGAGGAGTTCTAATATAATATTATAGGTAGCTAGTCTAAAGACGTCTAGATCTATTCTTTCTTAGTACTCTTAGATACTAAGTATTACATTAGTAACCTTATATATAATTTTATTTTCTTTTAGTTTTAGTTATCTATTAGTAACCTATAGTAGGTAGGACTAATATTTCTATAGTAATTAAAGTCTAGCTTTATCTACTACGTGCGCTAAAATATAGTTTACTTCTAATCTTAAATCTACTAAAGTATATATCTATACTCTATTAAGCTATACTAGTAACTTAATAAGTCTTAAGGGATTTACTATATTAATCTTCTTAGCTAGGCTTTCTTAGCTATTTACTAGTCTAAAAAAGACTTAGTTCTAAATCTATAGAATTCTTTCGTATTATAGTACTTATTATATGCGCTACTTAGACATATTTGCTAGTCGTGCTTCTGATATTTATAGATAGAGTCGTTAATATATTATATCTTATATATAGTTTATATCTAGATAATATCTTACAGGTCTTCATAACTGTAAGGGGCTACGCCTAGGGCTAGTAGCAACGCTCAAGGAGCATTCACCTCGGGATAACAAGATTGTATTCGATAGCGAGCTAGGCTTCTAGTCTACGTGGCTATCTATATATGTGGGCGGAGAAACAATATTGCGATCGGCTGATCGGCAATCGGAGCGGGCAGGAGAAACACCGAGGTCGTAGACGAGAACAAGAGGGCAAGGGCTCTAGCCCATTACAATAACTAGGGAAATAAGCATTCTCGCGCTTATTCTATAGGTACTTTAGGCATGTGTCTTTAATGTATATATCCTATTCTATCTTATACTTAGGGTGTCACGGTAACCACCGTGGTTCCCTTGACACCTGAACGCTCTACAACACCGGGTGCTCCGTAAGCACCTGGATCCTGCTGATTGGCTAGCCAAGCCCGAGCGCCATACGCACGGGCCTTACACATATTTCCTCACCGCCTCTGCATTCTGCTTCTGTTTCTTTACGCAACGTCTTGTATTACACTAGATATCGTACGTAGCCACAGTTAACGCTTCTTATAAGCTTTCAACCTCGTGCTCGTAGCGTCTCGTGACATTACGTTGCGTTATACCAAACATGACTATGGAGGAGACAAACTCTGCGCTGCAGCTTATACTGCAACAGATAGCTGGTCTCACGGACACACTCGCTAAGCAGGAAGCGCGCCATTATGAAGAGATGGCCACTATGCGCAAGGACTTTGAAGAACGTCTTAATCTAGTTACATAGTTAGTAAGAGCTTTATCTAAAGACACCTTAGCTAACGCTAAAGATAAATTAGCGCCTAACGATACTTAAAGGTCTAGAAGTAGCTTATCTCTAGCTATCTAGACCTCTCCTACGACCTAAACACCTGCCTTAGATAAGAATTTTAGATCTAAATAATTGCCTAACCCACCCGCCTTTAGTAGTAGGAAGAAGGATCTCTCTCTTTTTTTAACTAAGCTTTACTATAAGCTTAAAGGGAACTCTAACTACTTCCCTATAGAGGAAGTATAACTTATTTACGCGCACTTTTAACTTAAATACGACCCTACTACGCTAGTTAACCTGCTAATAGGTAAAGAAATTATTACTATAGACTACCTAATTTAGTTCCTTAAAGCAACCTACGGAGACCTAAATTAAGAGCTTACTACGTAGAGTCGCCTTAATAACCTAAAATAAGAGAAGAAAAGCTTCCTCTCCTATTTTACTAAGTTCTGTTGCCTAGTAGCTAATACTAATCTAAACGAGGGCGCCTAGATTAACTAACTTCGACGCTCTCTCTCTAATAAACTACGGAGAGCGATGGTAGGAATCCCAATTCCGCGCTCTCTTAATAAATACGCCAACCTAATAGCTTTATACGATAACGACCTACGCTACTTACTATCTACGCGGACATATACTATAACGGTAGAACAACTAAGGTACCCTATAGAAATAGAAGTAGATACCTTAACCTACGCTCCCGCTAGCTCCGCCGAATAACAAAGGAGAGTAAAAGAAGGACGCTACTTTAAGTGTAACTAGAAGGGTCACATTTTAAAGGATTATAGCGTCTCTCTACTAACCTAGAACATCCAATCCTATAGCACTCTCGGCCACTCTCGTACTTAGTCCTCTAGGTCTGCCTCGCTAGGATCCTCGCAATCTTCGCGATCCCGAGGACGGCGTTCTCGTAACTAGTCCTAGAAGGGAAAAGCCTCGTCCTAAGGATAAGTCGCTCCCTAAGACCGCGTATTTATTAAATCTCTACTAAACTTTAGTCTAAATCTTAACCTAATACCTAGAAACACTATATTATAATACCCTATATAGTTTAATAAGGTAATATTAAGAGTAATCTAAAAGCTCTAGTTAATACTAGAGCTATAGGTATTAGATATATTTATAGAGATCTCGCGCGTAACCTAAACCTCTATTAAGACCTGCTACCTTACGTTATCTACTTAACTAGATTTACTAGAACTATACTTAATAGTAGAGAAGTGTCTCACACCGTTACTCTAAAACTACGACACGACAATCACGATAAGTCTATACGACTCTACGTTACGAACACTAGCTGACACGAGCTAATACTCGGCTAGCTATAGATAAATAAGTATTAGGTGAATCTAGACTATGCTAATAAAAAGTTAGTCTTTACCGCCCAGCGATGCATAGAACGTTGCCTAAGAGCTACCCAAGTTCCTATCCCTTCGCCCAATGGCTAGTGGGGCAACGATAACAATACTTATACCTAAACTCTAAAACTCAAGCATGTGCTATAATAACGGCACAATTACTAGCTACCTAAGATAAAGCGCCAGTTGAACGAATCTATACCTAAACCCGCATCCGACTCCGACTCCGACTGCGCCCTGTCAATAGACGAGCAGAACGATTCGTTAAAGTCACAGCCGAAACTCGACATCTACTGCATAGGTGCTGCTCCATTCATGAGCCTAGCACGTAAGAGAGGCTATGAAATCTATGCCGTTAGTATCGCCGATATCGATAAGGCACTAGCTGAAAAGAAGCATACTAATCTACTTATGAAAGTTCCTCCTAAGTATTATAATCTAATAAACGTCTTCTTACAAGAAGATTCTAATAAGCTGCCCCTACAACGATTATATAACTATAAGATTGAACTAGTATCTAGTAAATAGCACGGGTTTAGTTTACTATACAGCATGTCCTAGAATGAACTTAAGGTACTACGTAAGTACCTTAAAGACTATCTATTAAAGGGATTTATCCGCGTAAGCTTCTCTTCTATCGCCTCCCCTATTATCTTTATTAAGAAACCTAGTAGAGGACTACGCTTCTACGTTAATTATTATGCCCTAAACGCTATTACTATTAAGAACTACTATTTAATTCTATTAATCTAAGAGACCTTAAGCTAACTAAGTAAGGCTAAGTACTATATAAAGCTTAATATTATTACTACCTTTAACTAATTAAGAATTGCTAAAGGGGATGAATAGCTAATAGCTTTCTGCACTTAATATAGGCTATTTGAATACTTAGTGATGCCCTTTAGACTAGCTAATGCACTAAGCACGTTCTAATACTTTGTAAATGATATATTACGTCCGTTCTTAGACATATTCTATACTACCTACCTCGACGATATCTTAATTTATAGTGAGAATCTCTATAAGCATAAGGAGCATGTACGATCTATTCTAAATGCTCTTCGAGAAGCTGGACTCTAACTAGACGTGGATAAATGTGAATTTTATTAGCCTAAGGTAACTTACCTTAGCTACGTAGTTAGAGTAGATGGAATACGAATGGACCTGAAGAAGGTATAAGCTATTGTAGACTGGGAGTACCTAAACAACGTTAAGGATATTAGAGCATTTCTAGGCTTTGCAAACTTCTACCGACGGTTTATAGACGGCTTCTCCTATCTAGCTGCTCCGCTTATAGCCCTGACTAAGAAGGATACTAAGTTCCTCTTTAACGATGACTGCTAGAAGGCTTTCGATGCTCTGAAACACGCCTTCACCACTGCGCCAATACTGCGATACTTCGATCCCGACCTCCCGATTATCGTAGAAGTAGACGCTTCCGACTACGTTACCGCGGGAGTACTCTCACAGACGGCGTCTGACGGTACTCTTCGCCCAGTAGCCTACTACTTAAAGAGAATGAACCCTGTAGAGAATAACTACGAGATCTATAATAAGGAGCTACTCGCTATTATTTGTTATTTCGAGCAATGGAGACCCGAACTAGAGGGCGCATTCTTCCTAATTATGGTGCTTAGCGACTATAAAAACCTATAGTACTTTATAATTATAAAATAGCTTAGCTACTATTAAGCTTAATAGTCTAAATATCTCTCCTAATTTTAGTTCACAATTACATACTAACCTGGCAAGTATGGTGAGAAACCTAACGCTCTAACTCGTCGTTCTTAAGACTAACTCGCACAAGAAGAAGCATAAGAAGCTCGTAAGCAGACGCTACTTTATCTAGAACTATTCTAGAATTCTCCTATAATTAGACTAGTAGAGACTAATAGATCTATCTAAGAGATTATTAAAGAAGAATACTAGCCTACACCTAATAAGTACCCTAAGGACCTATTTATATAGGAAACCCTATAGCTATTACACAATAGCGTACGATAGTTAAAGACTATTACCTTAAGTAACTATAAAAACCGTAATAGCTATCTATACTATAAGAATAAGCTTATTATCCCTAATAATAATAAACTAAAGATTAAGATTCTCTAAGCAGCCTATAACGCTCCCTCTAGTAGTTACTCTAGCTAAGAGAAGACCCTTAAACTTATCTAACGCGAATACTACTAGCCCTAACTATTTAAGACTATCTAATAATACGTATCCTATTATTATACCTACTATTATTTAAAGGCTTCTCGCGAGAAGTATTATAGCCTATTAAAACTATTACTTATACCTAAATAACGCTAGGTAGATATCTCTATTAACTTCGTAGTCGACCTACCCGAATTAGAAGGATATAAGAACGTAATAGTAGTAGTAGACCGCCTGTCTAAATACCGCTACTTGATCCTATGTAGTAAGATGGAGGCTCCTGATGTAGCGCGTATGTTTCTCCGCCACGTCTGGTGCAACTATGGCCTTCCCGACACGATTATTTCCAACAGAGGTATATAGTTCGTTTCTGCCTTTCATGACGAATTGTGTAGCTAGCTAAAGATCGACCCGCGCTTCTCAACTAGCTACTATCCCGAAACTAATGGGCAAACTAAGAACGCTAACGCTGCGATAGAACAAGTCCTACGCGCGTACACGAACTATTAGTAAAACGACTAGGTCTAGTAGCTCCTTATCACTTAATTTAAAGCGAATAACACCGTTTCGGAATCTACTAGAGTATCTCTAATAATAGCCTACTACGGTTAGAACCCCCGTATAGGCTTTAAACCGCCTACGAATAAAATACGCCTTACTTATTAAGCTCTCTAAGCGCGAGAGGTAAACGTAATAGTAGATAAGATGCGCGACATTACTAAGTTTATCTATAAAGAAATAACTTAGGCTTAAGCCCTATAGTAAGAGTATATAAACTATAAGCGTCTATCCGCACTAGTATATAAAACTAGTAATAAAGTATAGCTAGACGCGCGTAATATTTAAACGTAATAAGCCTCTAAGAAGCTTAATTAGAAGAACTTAGAGCTATACTAAGTAACTAAGAAGATCTCTTCCTACGCGTACCGCCTTAACTTACCCAAATCTATAAAGATACATTCTATATTCTATATATCTCTTCTCTATCCTGCCACTAGAAAGCAGGACTATATACTAGGCTAGCACGCGCCACTACCTAAGCCTGTCGTTGTAGAGAACGAAGAGGAATACTTTATTAAGAGTATTAAAAGTCTCTACTTTAATAAGCGTAGAAAGAGACACGAGTACTACGTAAAATAGATAGGGTATAATAAGTTAACTTAGGAACCTGCATTTAACCTAAAGGATAACGCGGCTATAGCTACCTTCTATAAAAGATTCCCTAATATACCTAAACCTCTACTATTATAATAGACACTCGCAGGAGCTCGCGAGTAAGAGGGGGGTACTATTATAGTAACTACTATGGTTCCCTTAATACCTAAACGCTCTACAACACTGGGTGCTCCGTAAGCACCTAGATCCTGCTAATTGGCTAGCCAAGCCCGAGCGCCATACGCACGGGCCTTACACATATTTCCTCACCGCCTCTGCATTCTGCTTCTGTTTCTTTACGCAACGTCTTGTATTACACTAGATATCGTACGTAGCCACAGTTAACGCTTCTTATAAGCTTTCAACCTCGTGCTCGTAGCGTCTCGTGACATAGGGAATCTATACACTCTTCTTAGAGACTATATAGATCCCTTCTTTTCTAAGTAATAAGTCTTATAGAAGTCGTACGTGCAACTAGTCTATAATAATTTAGTATAATAGAGGTTACGAGAATCGTACTAGTACTAGACTATAGTATCTTAGCTTATCTAATTAATCTTTTATTTACCTTAAGATTAGCTTTATAGCTATTACTTTTCTACTTCTTTAGCCTATAATAGCTTATTATTCTAAGAGTATTATATAAACTCTTAAACATCTTATTCTAAAATCTTAACTATCTAGCTATCTAATTCTATAGCGTATAGAGTTATCTCTTAGATATCTTTATTAGAAGATATAATTATAGATTTATCCTATGCTTATAGTACTTATTTAACCTATTAGAGATTCTTTAGTATTAGTAGGAACTTCTTAATCTCTAGAGGAATATTTTCCTAATCTTAATTTACCTTATAGGCTAGATTATAGAAGTGCTATTATATAGTTTATAAGATATTTAGGGTTTCTATAGTATAGTCTACTAATTTCTTATTAAGGTAGTAGAGTAGGCTATTAATCTATAGTAATAGCGACTCTATCTCTAGTAGGCTTACGTAGGGCGTGCTTAGTTAATATTTTTCCTTAAACGTGGCTATCTTGTCGTGCTTAGTACGTAGTAGCTTTACTACGTCTTCTTCTAGTGTGTCGCACTTCTTATTAGATATAAGCAAGTTATCTAGGCATTTAGTTCTTATAATAGTAAGATTCTTAACTCCTTTAAGAATACCTTCTCTACTATCTACTTAGTATTTAATTATAGGTTTTATAATAACTTCCTATAATTTATTAGCTAGTTTACTAGCCTTTCTAAGCATATTAACTTATCATATAATCTTATTTTTGCTATAATAGTCCCGTGCTATATAGCCTCCTTTGCTATAGGTATAGTAAGTAATTAGCTTCTTACTCTTATTACGCTAAAACTTTATGTCAGGCGGACGGATTTGAACGGCCCTCGCTGAGTCAGCAAGGGCTATATAGGCTTACTCTTCGCTATCGTGGCTCGATAGCGAATCGTCTCTAGTCAATGCAGACCATTACAAGCCATACTATGTGACATTAGGTGTATCCAGTATCGATCTATTTATATTCCTGACACTTTAGCTAACCTAGTCCCTTATTAATATTGTCGAGGTATATAGGCTCGTAGCTATTCGTGGCGTATACACTAGGGACTCGAGGTGCGTAGCTTCGCTAACGTCCTTAATTTAGGTACGAACGTTAAGGCTAGTGTCTTAGTTAGTTATTTATAGGCCCTTAGATATAGGTTCCTTAGTTAAATAGTCTTTCCTCTAATATAAGCTTATATAACTTATTATTAATTTAAATAGCTTTATTTATAAGTTTATTAAGTATATTAAGGTTAAATCTACTTTATATAAGTTTCTTGCGTATAGTTAGCTTAAGACTTTATTAGTATATCTATATTAAAGTATTATTATTCTAGTTAATAACTATAGAGTATTATTAGAACTTAGTTATATAGTTAGTAGTAGATCTAATCTATCTAAGCCTCTAAATCTTCTATTCTATAACTACTAATTTCTTAAAGGGTAAAAAGATTTCTTTTATCTTAGCTTTAAAGGCGTCCTAGTTATTAATTGTAATAGGCGGGCGACAGCCCAGCGTACGACTACACAGTACGCCCATTTAGCCAAAAGGCTGGCACAAGACAACAAAGCATAGGCGTTGTCTTGGTGTAGTCGGTACTTATCATCGTCATCTGAGGTCTCTTGACTCTCAGGCCTTAGCGTAGCCCCACTTGGGCGTAGCGCACTCTCTTTCTTAGGGCGTAGCCCATCACATTAATAAGGTTAATATTATCTTAGTTATTAACGTTATTATCTATATATTAGCGTAAGATAGGGTTAGCCTACTTCTCCGCGTTACTACAAAGGAAGATAGTAGCTTATACGACTTTATTATCGTTATTAATCCTATTTCCTTTAATATAGAGGTATTTATTAATTTAGAGTAGCTAAGCTTTAAGCTTACTATAGTCGCTATAGTATAAGTTAGGCTTATTACTACGTACTAAGGTATAGGTAGCATCTATAGTCGTATCTAGGGTATCTATTACTACGTTACTTATTTTAAGAGTATTTAAAGTATAAAAGTCTATTCTTAGAGAGTCCTAAGGTTAGTTCTTAGAAATAAGCTAGGCGCGTAATAGATAAGATAAGTTAAGTATAATATAAAGATTAATAAATAACTTAAGAGTTTAAGAATTAAGTACTAATTCTTAAATTTTAAAATTAAATATAGTACCTATATAAATACGCTATTTAGTAGTTATATACTTAGAGAATATAACTTAATATTCTATATATTCTATAAAGTCTTATATATTCTATACGTAATACCTTATAGAATATTATAAGATATTATAAGATATTATAGAATATACGTAACTTATTCTATAATAGCTTTCTACTAAGACTATAGAATTACGTAAGCTATAAAGTAACGCTACCTATTAGTTCTTAAAGGTTAGCTATCTACTTAACTTATATAAAGTAACTTCTTTATCACCTCCGTACATAGGTTGCCGTGCCCCGTCTTCTCAGGTTCGTAACATGTCGCCCGCCCATTACACTTAGACTAAAAGCCTATAATTAGGTATATTTAGTCTTAATATATTTACTTCTTATACTTACGCCTTAGTAAAAATAACTACTTTTAACTTATACTTCGCGTAAGGAAAAATAGGTAAGAATTATTCTTCTTACTACTACCCCCCTTAGTATAGTAATATAGAGCTATCCCCCACTATTCTATTATAGTGTGAAGTAAATACTATTGCCTATAACTGCCCCTTATAAAGTAAGTATAGAAAGAGGGGACGCTTATAGCAGAGAAAGGTCTTTAACTAATAACTCTAAAGGAGTTTAGCGCGCGCAGCGATAGGAAGAAGGTAAAGAAGAAGGCGCGCGTTAAAGTAGGTAAATCGTCTTAAAGACGCTACAGAAGCTATAGTAAGATAGGATATAACTTATACATATATAAGTAAGATATAGAAGTAGATTCTAAGTAGAATAGTATATTATAATTTCTAATTACTATCGTTAATAGTGCTATATAGTCGTGTGTAGTTACAGTTTTAGTAAGGTCTTAGTAAAAGTGCGTTACTCGCTTGTCTGCGTCACTCGCTTATGAAGTACGTTATAGCTTACTATGTTCCACTAGTAAGCTGCGCACCCTAGTAAGCTGCGCACCCCACCAAATCCTCACAACTCCATCTGCGCCAACGACCATAACTCGATAACCACGGCCTAAGGTAATATCTCGTAAAGGTAGACTAAGTCTCGCGATAGTCTCCTATTAGAATAAACTATACTAATTAATCTAAGCCCTTATAAGAGTAACGTACCTCACGGGCTCGTGGATCACCCGGGCTCGTGGATCACCCGGGCTCGTGGATCACTTTTGCCAAGCCCCCACCAAACTCTACCTTCCTACGTGATGCCTTAACAACAACGCTAGATAGAACCTTCTAATAAACGTTAGATATAGACTGCCCTTTAGGCTCTTAAATAAGACGCGATACTCTCTTAGCGACGCGCTATAGCTATCTACAACGTCGCTTAATTAATACTAAGCCGCTAACGCGCAGGATAGACTCTATAAGCAGATTACTAGCCTAAATTAAAGAATCTGACTAAAAATGAGGCGGACGTAGTTGTTGAGCATATACTTGAGCTAGTCACCCGAGGATTTCCCCCCAGGCTTGCAGCTGTGGCTGATATGGCCAATTCTTTGCGCGCAGAGCGCAATATGGGCCAAGTTGGCTCAAACTGGCCCAGTACGTTTGTCAAAGGCCGCCCTGAGCTCACAACGAAGTTTAATCGCAAATACGACTACAAGAGAGCCCTCTGCGAGGATCCTGAGATTATATGTAAGGGGCAGTTATAGGCAATAGTATTTGCTTCACACTGCAATGGAATAGTGGGGGATAGCTCTGTATTACTACACTAGATGGGGGGTAGTAAGGAGAATAATTCTTGCCTCTCTTCCCTTGCGCGAAGCGCAGGTTAAAAGTAGATATCTTCACTAAGGCGCGAGTGTAAAAAGCAAATATATTAGGACTAAATACGCCTAACTATAGACCTTTAGCCTAAGTATTATAGAGCCTTCTTCTCTAAACTAGCGTTCTTAATAGTTCTAGCCTTAATAAAAACCTAAAAACCCTTAAGGGGAGAAATAGGAAAAGAGTGTCCAGATACTGTCCGTCTATCGCGCGTCGCACGTGCGCCGCAGCGGTGCGCTGCCGCTGCAACCACTATTGCGCGCATCCCCGGTTTGTTTGGGATGATGTTGTAGTAAATGCGGATTTAAGAGGTAACGAACGCTATTTACATTATTATAATAAGTGCTAAATATCATTTACTTTAGTTCTTTAGGTCGCCTACTTTATTATTATAGTAAGTGTAAATAGTTATTTACTAATTTTATTATAGTAACTATTTATTATGTTATTATAATAGAAACTTTTTATTCTTACTCTCTTATTTAATACTACCGCAATAACACTATTACACTCCTCTAACGCATCTTTAGCGCACGCTACACTCTTTACTATAGTTTATTATCTAAATCCTAAGTATATTAAGAAATCCTACTTGCGTGGTACTCGCCTATTCGCGTTTAGCGACCTTAAAAAGCGCGCTAATTAGGTCGCTTTAGTTGCGACCTACACGCGCTACGCTTAGAGCGTTATTAAGTAGAAGAAGATATGCGAGAAGTCGGAACATCGCCGCTGTGAGCATTACTCTACTAGTAATTAGGGTAGATACACTTTAGTAAGTAATTAAGATATTCCGTAAGCGCTGCGCCTTAGCTAATCTAAATAGGTGCCCACTAAGATAAACGGCTGCCTTAATCGCCTATACTAGCTTCGCGCTTAGTACGACGCTGCTATTAATGCCGCTAAAAAGCCTAAGACTAACGCTAGTGTGATTGCTGCCAGCGTTAAGCTTGCGCGTTACTAGCACTAATTTAATCTAGAGCTCGCGAACCGCTACCGCGTCGCCGCCTATTCTAGAACTCCTCTTAGAGTTCCTACTTAAGTTCTAGTAACTTTACCTTAGTACTTAAGTCTAATTCTAGTTAAGTAGTATAGAATTATAGCTACTTTAGAGTAGCTAGTAGCTTATACTATAAGAATAGTACGCGCTTATTAATTTTTTAATATTTTTCTTTTACTAATATTTCTCTAGGGTGGTAGTATAGAAGATAATAATAATAATAATAATAATAATAATAATAATAACGATAATAATAAGTCCCTCCTGCCTCTAGGTGGTAAGGAGCGGGTAGATAAGGACGAAGGCAAGGATAGTAGTAATTAAGAAGAGTTTATTTTTTATCTTTTTCTATGTGCGTAGATACCCTAAGTCCTATATAGTAGGTATACGCCTTAAGTATACTATAAATAAGTTTCTTATAATCTTTTCTATTACTTCTTTTATTATAAGCTTTATATCTTTTTAAAGTCTTAGACTAGTTTCTCTATATCTTTAAAATTAGAAGCTAGAGTCTAAGTATTTTAAAATTTATTATATTCTTTTTATCTTAACTAGTATTATAGTTAGCCCTTTTTAATTTATTTTCTAAGAATTTTTTCTACTTCTTAAACTTCTTTACTTTCTATAGTAACCTCTAGTAGTTAGATGTTATTATTATAGTTATCCCTAAAATTCTATTATTCTAGAAGGGATACGTAGAATATATTATAAATATAATAGTTAAGTAGTAGGAATAGGTAGTATATCTACGTTCTAACTACGCTTTATACTTAAAATAGCCTAATAAACTTACTAGAAAGCTTTTTACTAAGTTAATAGGCTAAGTTAATATATTTTATACTAAAGAGTATAAGATCTCCTTTATAAAAAACTTCTAGTTTATATTTCTTATTGTAGTATTAGCTTTAATACTCTTGTACTCTCTGTAGGTGTTCCTGTGCTAATACGCGTGCGTCGTGCATGCGCTGAATTCTATCGACTGCGTCTGGCATCTCCCCCTCTTGCCTGCTGTTCTTAGGAGGCGTAGAGAGTAAGAGGTGCTTGCTATACACTAAGTAAAATAGTATTACTTTTATTAATTCGTAAATTAAATTGTTATAAGTAAACTATACTATTACTAATAATAAAACTTAGTTATCTTACTTATCTAAAGTAAATATCCTAAGGTATTATTCTATAGTCTAGTTCTAGCGCTTAGTTTGTCTATCTATTTATAGATAGAAGGCTATACTAAGCCTACGCTTTACCTATAGTTAGTAGTAGATTTCTATCTAAAATACTAAGGTAAAGACTAAATTATAGTTTAATATAATACCTTTTTAGATTCTATACTATAAGATAACCTAATTAAAATAGAATTTAGCGAATTACTTCGCGTTCTAGGTCTTTAAAGTAGGTTGTTACAGATAACAAGCAAAGGCCTCTCCCGAACGAAGGATGCGATGTTGGCAGCCAACAGTCGCACGAAACGAAGGATAATGATCAGCGCGGGGCGCGCAGGTCACGTGATTGACATCACGCCAAGACCAACCATCAGGCGCTAGTATGTGATGGCAGCATCCAAGTGATGGCAGCCATCAGAGACATCAGGCAGGACAAGGATAATGTTGTGATGGCAGTGATGGCAATAGACTCAGCGATGAGGATATAAGGATGGAAAGGTTTCATTGTTTCTCTCGTTGTGGTCAACTCTCAT
>QXCR01000203.1:0-42907 GCA_004380135.1 Stemphylium vesicarium
TACGGGACAGTGCGCTCGAGGCTCTCGGCAAGGTAAAGGTAGCGTTTCGATGACGTAGCTCTGTTGACAGCGGTCAATAGCTCGTCGGCATGCAGTAGCGAATACAGCGGGTATTGTCGACAGCCGGGCTCATAACTGTAACTGCGTGAGCAGTGTCTAGTTAGAGGCTGCGGATCAAAGATTGTATTGCTATCTGTTGTCGTGTGTTCTGATCTCTTTTTCTGTTTCCGGAGCTTCCGGCTTAGAGGTAGGTGCCTGCTACAATAGCAAATCATGTGACCCTAGTCACGTGGTTACAAATTGTGACGTTTGGCCTTGAGCTAGAGCTGGATGGAAGTTCTTCATAGCGGTCATTCTCCCGAGAAGCATCTCGCCCACGGTCATATTCATCTTTAGCCCTTACTTGATGCTTCTGTTTTGATGCTAGTTTACACCGCTTCCGCGTGGGAGGCAGAGGCTCGACAAATCTCACCGAAAGGACAATCGGGTACCTGCTCCTCAGCTGCTCTTGGATGTCCTCGTCAGAGGTATCATTAGATCTAGTTTGTGGTCCCCAAGGTTTTGGTGTTGCCTCTACTAATTGTTCCTTGGGTTCTAGAAAAGGATGGGGTCCAAATTCTTCCTTCCAGAATGGACTAGGGGTTTGTAGAATCTCATGGTGTTCCTCAACTTCTTGGAAGCCCTCTGGCGGCCCTTGCGTTCGTGGACTCAAAGGGCGTTGAGAAGTCAGAGTCCTCGAATTTCTTCTGCCACTGTAGTTTCTGGCCGTATTATCTTTCGAACTGTTCCGTTGGCGTGATGTCTCGTTCGCTTGCGTGGTCTTAGGGTTATTCTTAACATAGGGCTCTGGTCGAATCTCCATAGCATCACATGGCCAAGCCCCCGGTGGGGCCGATCTCCATCGTGGAAAATACGTGCCCTCTGGCCATGCTGCCCACGGGCACTTCTCGTTGAGTCTGCGACGCAGGAATGGTGATTTTGATCCCGCCGCATGCGTTCCGAGATAAAATTGAACGTCATGTGCACGAAAGACGGGGTCATGTAGAATCTCGTATGCACGGTCGATATTCTTTATGCGCATTCCATGCGTAGGTCGGGCCATCTGAGGCTCGCTGGAAAATTTGGGAGGGTTGTAGCCTAAATGCTGTAAGGAGTGTGTCTGGTTGCGGATGTCTTGCTACTTGTCGATCCGAAGTCCTAGAATACTACAGAGCTAAGATTGTACATCATTGATGCAATAATGAATGCGCATCACGGTCTGAGCGAAACCCAATGGATTAGGCATCTGCCTTTGTTACTTGCCTTTGTGTTTCGATAAAGACCTCGCAAACAAAGCCCGATTAGAATCTCTTTCATTTTGGCAGCCGATGGGGCCTGGTGGCTTTGTCTTCACAGAGCCCCTCAAAGTCGTGATGAGCCAGCCGAAACCTGGATGATTGCGTTCACGCTATTGTGCAAGGACTAAGTCTTGATGACACTAGCCCTTACAGCAGGCGGTTCTTTGACCCCTTCGCGGATACATGTGCTTAGTCTGGCGAGCGCATGGATTCTCAAACGTTTATCACTCTCATCATTTTCAAACATGTCCAGACTAGCAGGAGGCAGGGTATTATGACAAAAATCTTCACTGCCTTAGCCCTCTAATGGCTGCGCATGCAGGGTACTTTATCCAAGATTAAAGTAGTGGCGTTGTGGAGATTGAGTACGAGATTTACTCGTCCGCGAAGGCCTCGCAGGTATTAAGGACTGATGCTAAGCTGAAGATTGAGTAGTCGAGATTATGATGGCGCGTTGAGTGCAGAGGTTGCTCGACGGTGTTGATGAGCTGTAAGGTAAAATGCACGTGACAACCTCGGTAGGAGGGGTGGAAGGGCTGCGGCCGCGGAGATGTTTAGCCACGCATCGAGCTATCCATATCGTTTCAACCACTACTCACAACAGCCGCACTGCATACGGGACGGTTGCAAGATGATGAAATGAGACAAGGTGAAGTGCGGAGGTACCACGGCGAATACTGGTGGAAGTCCAACTACAAGCCGCCAAGCCGCTTACCCCAAATTTTCCCCGCTGTCCGAACAGGCGATCGCGACTTTCCAGCCACGGGAAAATCTGGGGATGCATACTTCCACCACTCAACTCCACTTTTTCAAGCCACAACTACACCATCGCACATGGACGTATAAAGCTCATGGAGCGGGATGTACTCTTGCCAAGATGAGCCAAGTGAAGGTGCAGCTACACGACGAGAGATACTGCATACACTTGCGCCATTTGGGCTTCCTGGACCTGCTTCTCGATGCGCCATGGGCCATTTTGCCGGAAGAATTGGTGGTGTACACGGAATCGCGCTGATTGATTGAGTGCGACTTGCTTTTGCAGCTTCTGTAGGCCAACGATGGCGGTACATAAAAGGAGTGTGATATCTCTTGTTGATCGGCATCAGACTGCTCAGACTCTTTCGCATCTTCTGATCAACATCTTGTGCAAGCCAAAATGAAGCTCTCGATTTTCTCCCTCGTTTCGCTCGCGCTCTCCGCGACGGCGGCGCCAGCAGGTCTCGACTTTAGCCTGGTCGGATTTGCAAAAGATAACCCGATCGGTACCACCACTGGCGGACATTCCAGGCACGGCAAGAGCGTCACTGTGAAAACCGTCGCTCAATTCATTGAAGCCGTCACCAGTACAGAGCCGCTTGTGGTTTACGCCAAGGGTAACTTCAACCTCACCTCGCGAGTCCAAGTTGGGTCGAACAAGTCTCTGATTGGCGTTGGCAAGGGTGCTCAAATCACTGGATCTGGTCTCAACATCTTCAACAAGACCAACGTCATTATCCGTAACTTCGGCTTTACAGCAATTGACGATGATGCCATGACAATCCGCAACAGCACACGCGTCTGGATCGACCACAATGAATTCACGACTGGCAACTTCCCTGAGGTAAGCATATCACACAAAAATTTGGTGAGACATGCACTAACCTTGTATCTTCACACATGTAGCTTGGCCCCGATGCGTACGATGGCCAGGTAGACATCATCCGTGCAGCAGATTGGATCACTGTCTCATGGAACTACTTCCACGACCACTGGAAGAGCTCTCTTGTTGGCAACAGCGATGCGCTGAGAGATGTCGACCAGGGCCATCTCCACGTCACCTACCACCATAACTACTGGCGCAATGAGGGAACTCGTGGCCCCGCTGGCCGCTTCGGCCACCAGCACATCTACAACAACCTCTATGTCGACTTCCTCTACCAAGCCATTCACTCCCGCAGCGACAACCAGGTACTCGTCGAAGGCAATGTCTTCAAAGGCAAGACCCGCGAGGCGCTCAGCACATATGGTCTCGTCATCCCCGAGGACAGCCCGAACACCAGCCCCGACGGTGACTTTGAGATTGACGGATTCGCCAACCTTGGAGCGAAGAACGATTTTGGAAAGGCTGGCGTCAACATCACTCAAGTCGGCAACTTCACCCATGCGCCTTACAGATACAAGCTTACACCGCTATGGCAAGTAGAGAAAATTGTGAAGCGCGGTGCAGGCCTCGGAAAAATCTAGGTGTCTTTTGTATGAGCCAGATGATCCGTTGTGAGCATCGATGCCACATGAAAAATACAACTAATGTTTTTTGGTCGCTCGCCTCCGTTCCATCTCTTGCTCAAATAAATAACTCCCTGTACGGTGATCCTTCTTTCTCTTACAACAGATCCATCTTACTTGCCATATTACAAAAGTTCGCAAGTATGCCCGCAATGGCCTTTTTTCTCCGAAGCTTAAAACTGTGAAAATTTCCAAACTTGGGCGCGTTCTTGATAACACTCGAAATGGTCTAGAAATGGGTTGAGTACAAAAGTCAGATTTGGGTGCGCAAAGAAACCCAACTCCTCTTAATCCTCGATCTCAAATCTAGTGAAGGAGACTGTGGAACATACACACATCGTTACTTCTAAAAGCAACCTTCTTTGATATATGTCTCCTTCTCTCTCCTCCGCTTTACCAAAACGATCCTTTCATACCCACACTTGCATATAAAACCCCGTTCACCATCTTCTTAGAACTTCAAAACAATTTGTTCTCTCTAAAATCTATGTCAAAATGCTCCAAATACAATACAATGAGTTCTGTCCTTGTTTGCCAAAAATAGGACGTGCAGCATAAAATAGAATGAAGCGTAGACCATATCTTTCCCGTCTCTTTGGGATTGATACAACGCGCAGAGTGGTCACTTTCGCTGCGCCAAAAGAGCAGTCCTCGTCGACCCATGTTGGACTTGGAGAGAAGAAGCTATGTTATCATCTGTGCTCTGCCGTTCTAAAACACAAGGAACCGAGGTCGAAGTCCAGCTCTAACACTGGCGGTTGCCCACTGAAAAGTTCCAACGATTCCCACAAGGCATTAGTTCGCACTTTCCTCAGCTCGTTTATAAAGCCTTAGGCTGGTCCGCATCTCTCTCTCCTTTACACATCAAAAGCTTTACTCTACTTCAAAATGCAAACAGTAGCTTCGCATGTCGCGGCTTCGAAAAGGTCCTCTATGCAACGTTATGTTTTCTCGCTGGAAGATCTGCGCGCTCAATTCGAGATCAAGAATCAATCTAACGATCGACGCAATATTCAGCAAAAGGACTCAAAACCAACCTTTTCTTTTGTCATGTTCGTCTTCGCCTCAAAATTCAATCTCATGACGCTGCACCCATTTCAAGTAGGCATCCTACATTTTCAAAACTACGAGCAGTCTGCCCGATGAATCGAAGTTTTCCGAACATGCCGAAGAACTTAGGAAGAGCACTGCAGCAATGCGACTTCTACGAAAGTTAGATTCGACGCGCGAGTTTGTGGGGGTTTTACTTGAAAAGCACACTGTTTAATAACAAACGTGATGGAGTCCCCGCGCTCAGCCGTGTGGATTGCCAACATCTCAGCTTATCGATGAAACCTGTTGCGCTATAAAGTTAGTTTCCTCAGTACGACCATATAAACCGTCCATAATTTCTGGTTCTTACTTCTCAACATTTCAGACTCATCATAAAATTCCTAACTTAGATCTCAAAAACACACATGTCTGCGCGAAGAGCTTTCCAAAAACTTGCGTACAAGAATGAATGTTTTGGGCACACTTGCATCCGTACCAAAAATCCTTCGGTCTTCTTTCCGTTAAGTCTTTGCCCTTTGTACGATACACGATCACAAACCAAGATCCATACCGTGAGAATGAGCACATTGAAAGCTACACGGAGAGTATCGAATTCTTTTGCCCAAGTAGCGCAGAACGGTGGACCGGGCTATAAAGGCCTTCTCTTTTCTCCCGCGGCTCTTCTTCTTCTCTGTATCTCCTCTTTCCTAAAGTTTCTAAAGCAGAAATGAAGACGCGTATGTGTCGCGTTGCGAATTACGCAATACGTCGCCATAATGTCTTGGCTTCTGGGCCAATCCATTCCATGAAAAAAGAGACTAGGGCGGGAACGATGATATCAAAAGGACGATTGAACAGTTTGATGACCGACGTTGGGGCCTCCGCGCGACTACTGAAATGGGAATTCCATGGAGTGATGTGAAAGAGAGGCGTTAAAACTCGCTGCCGTCTTTTCATGTGCTGTTGCCGTTAGCACAGCGTACTTGTACCTGTGGGCGGAGGGTGGAGGGTATAAATACGCCTTACTCCCCTTGCTGTCTTCCTCTTTTTCCTGACTTTCTTTCCTACACATTCTCTTAAAAATTCGGAGACCGAAAATGGTACATACCATCCCTATGCTGTTTTCCTCCTCTGCTCAAAAAACAGATAAAGAAGACTCATGGGTATCTGCTGCTGAGGTCTAAAAAAACCATGGCAGCCTGCATGGGAGTTGGACGCCTGAGACGGCCACTGAATAAAGAAGATCAAGGCCTACTACATGACCTGGTTTTCCGCCGACGCAGTACAAATATCTGCTGCTGTGGCTTTATTCCTTCTATTACAGAGTCTAGAGTGGTGACAAAGTAAAACACATGAGCACAGAGACTATGTTTTTGTCTCCCTGAGTGGTTCCAAAAGTAACACAGCTGCCTATGCATGTCTTTGGTGTCGTGCAGACTCGACGGATAGTACGACGTGACTTGGTGTGGATAACCAAAAAGGCCATGGACATGTGTGTGTGCGAGTTCTAAAAAAATTCTTGATGGCTCATGTGGGAGAGGAGATGCAGCAGAGTTGAGCGAAATTTCCGTGCCATGTAGTTTGAAGTCAATCATAATCGTATATCTACACGAAACATACACTATCAGCACACACACCTATGGGTGCGCCGCAACACCGCCCATTGGCCTCTGTCCCTGGGGGTTATTCGGGGCATCAGGCTGCAGCTCCTCAATCGCCTGGTCGTACTCATTGCTGCTCATATCAGCACCCTCACCCTCACCCTCATCCTGCTGCCCGCTAAACATTTGCGCACGCATAGCTTGCTCATCGTCGATCTGCTTGGTGGCCCATGCCTTCCAGCTCTCCCATGCGCGGTCCTCGAGCGCCATACCAATCTCCAGGGGTCCTTTGCCAAAGTATGCGCCGACGTGTTGGGCTTCTTCCTTTGCGATGCGCGAGCGGATTTCGGAGAGGTGGCGGTGTTGGTAGAATTCGCGGCGGGCGAGGTCGTAGGCTGAGGCTTTCGAGAGGGAGGCGTGCTTCATTAGCCACATTTGGCGCTGGACCACGCTGGGACGTGTTAGTTTTGGTATATGGAGTGGTGGATTTGACGTGACCTACCTCTCACCATCTAATTGCTTCCCTGGCTGCATAATCTTGCTCCAGTCGTAGTTCTTGGAATCGTTTCCGCTGTCTTCGACTACTAATCTGGGTCGTGCCAGTTCCCATGGGTGGTCGCCGAAGAAGTCTGATCGCAGCTTGTCTTCTGGGTATTCAATGGGTAGGGGTTTGAATAATTTACTGGCTTTCCGGGCCTTCCTCATCTTGGGTATCCGGAGTACTGGCCTAGCGAGCGTCTCGCCAGGCGGTATGTTACCAATTACATCGTACCATTGCGGTAGAGTCGTCTCTCGTTTGGAGTCGAACAGGGCCTTTGCAGTCTGGCGAACGCGGAGAGGGCGGAAGTCGTAGCGGCCCATGGCGGGCGGTGTCGTTGATAATGTGCCCGTGGCCGTTATCGCATCTAATCGTAGTTAGGAGGGTATTTGGAGGAGCAGCGAAAGACCGGGGCGCGCAATGGGGTGGTGTCGTAGATAATATCGAGGCTCTTGCCCGCGCAAACTCCGATGATTTTGCCAAGACTTCGCGACGCCCGAAATCTTTGGAGGGCCTATGTGCGAGCACCCGCGCATCCCCCACGATACCCTCACTTATGCTAGGAAGCTCTTCAATGAGCTCCCTGTAATCAATTGCAGCCGCCCCCGCAAATGGAACACGTCTGAACTGGCTCCCGCTGACACGATGCTCGACCTCTCATGTCCCTCTTCCGCACCCTCGATCGGACCTCCGCAGTCTCGAATACCACCAGCGCACGACCATTTCTCGCCTTTTTATGCCCGGCCCTTGAGAAGAATACGTCCAAGAGAAGATTCAGCAAGAAGGCGATAGACAATGCCCCGCAATTGCCGAGGTCGACGACTCGCATGGACACTTTCTTCATCAAGGCACTGGTGCGGGCGGGAGCATGCCCAAAACATGCGAAACGCGAATCAACTCAGCGCGGGGTAGCCTCAACCGTATCAAAGCATCACTCAGTGCGAGGAAATAGCACATGGTCGGGCCCAGAGCACAACGCTTCCAAGGTCAAGTCGCAGCGCAGAGGCCCGTTCAAGAAAGTCAAGAGCTTCGCCGAGAAAGAACTGCAGGCATTGGTCGACTACTATGGCATAGAGCTCGATGAAGGCCCTGAGAAAGACCTTCCAGACGACGGAAATCTGGTGTGGAATATCGGCGACGACCACGAACCCTGGCCGGTCCGCGACCCCGCTGACGCTGCGCATGTCAGCAAACTGGAAAAGCTGCTAGAAGATGAAGAGGCGCCACATAGCGACATCTTCGAAACCTATCAAAAGCTACAATCGCCGGGGGTTGTGTATCTAAGAATCGAAACAGTACGAGCGCTGTTGCACCATCTTGCAATTGTCGAACGCCCTACCCCGGTTGCCATGCGACGCTTCATATCCATACTCGAAGATATGAAGACTGCACACATACACATCATCCGTTCGGAATGGACCTCGGCGATACACCTCACCGTAAACGCCTTGGGCACGATATCTGAAGACAGCCTCCAATCAGCCCTTCACATTTGGAAGGACATGGAACAGCGAGCTGGAGTCAAAAGCGGGTATGTGACGTTCAACGTTCTCTTTACCGCGTCTGTAAAGGCGGGCAAGTACACGCTTGCCGAGACTTTTTTGAAAGAGATGCAAGCTCGAAAGGTGCCAATGCATCGACACCACCGTGTATCGCTGCTATACTACTACGGGGTTCTACAAAACGGGAATGCGGTCAGAAAAACGTATCAAGAGCTTGTCGCGGCGGGAGAAGTTGTGGATACCGTAGTCATGAATGCCGTTATAGCTTCCCTCCTACGCGCAGGGGAGCCCTCAGCCGCCGAACATGTTTTCGAGCGCATGAAGCGCCTCCATGCCTTGCGCCACTCGTCCGCGCCCGGCCATAAATTCTTCAACCGCAACTGGCGCGACCGCCGCCTCCTCGGAATGCGCTTCCGAGACGAATCACGAAGGCTAAGCAGAGAGGGGGACGAAGAAGAACTAAAGCAACTACAAGACTTTGCGCCCATCGCACCCGACTCGCGGACTTACGGTATCCTAATCCGCCACCACGCAGGCGTAGCCGGAAATATCGATCGCGTCAACGAAATGCTACACGAGATGAAGTGGAATTCCATTCCCTACGACGGCACAATCTTCATCGTAATCTTCCACGGCTTCAGTGCCTTTGGCGGCGTCCGCTACTCCTCCTGGACCGCCTCACGCCTGGAAAAGATCTGGCAAAGCTATCTCAAAGCCCTGAACCAGGATCTCGAACGCACTTGGATCTCCAGCCTGGCCGTCATTGCTGCACTCCGCGCTTTCGCTCGCTGCACACCACCAGAGCGGACGGTGAGGGCTTGGGAGGAAATTCGCAGTCGTTGGCACCCTGACGAACAGGAGTTGGAGGCTGTGCTGCTGGTGCTGAGGAAACTTGTGCCGAGTCTGTTGGAAGCAAAAGGAACGGGGTTTTTCGATAGTCGAAAACCGCCGCCATCTTGATAGACAATCAATCACGTTAGACATGTTAAAAACGCACATCTTCTCTTTTTTCCTTGGCGCTTGCTTCAGAGCTTAACATACAAACACGCGTACAAACACGTTTATGCACGCGCGTTCTCCGTTCTCCGTTCCCGTTGCCATTATCATTCGTACGACGATTTGTATTTTTCTGAACTTCGCATTCGGGAAAAATTTAAATGGGGACCGAGCAGGGACAAGGGGGGCCGGGGGTGACGAGCATGATTCACGATTGTGCAGGGGTGGGGGCGTGGGCTAGTAGGTGCGTTATCTCCGATCGACGGAGACATGGGAGGGCTTGCTTGTCCGAGGATGAGAATACGAGGGATGGCGCAGGATGGGATGGGATTCAGGAGGGGGGAATGAGAATGGCATGGTTGGGTTGGGATTGTACCGCGTGGGGGGATTGTACGGGTATGTGCGGTTGCCTGATGCTGCGAGTTGGCGATTGGGTATTCACCTCTCCTACCTCGCTATCCTGACGTACTCATCGAGTATTCATGCTTACAACTTCGCCCTTTTCTTATTTGCTTTCTTAGCTAATTCATGCAGTTTCAGAGCCTCTCTAACACCCTGGTTGATAAGCACACCCATCTTCTGAAAAGCCACTCACAATGAAGCTATGTTCAGCGCTGCAAACATTCAACGTGAGCGAGAGCCTTTTACCCATATCTCTAAGACCAACTCTACTATTTTCTGTATTAGCAACCCGAGTTTTCTAATGAGTAAGATCAAGGTAGTGGAACATAGACAAGTCAATAGACCCGCGGATCATCTTCAGAAAGACTGCTGCAAAATCCTAGTGCGCGTGTTGCACTGGACTCGCTTTTGTGGATGCGACGGGGATGAGCAGGTTGACTTTAGTACGGGGTATAGGTTGGGGGGAGATGTCGGCAGAGTTGAGAGGGTCTGAAGTGCGGGAAACCTTTCTGGATAGTAGTGATGAGAATGAAGACACTGTGACATTTGAATTTACCATCCTCGTTGCACGGATTCTGCACCTCGTCGCGTTACTTGTGGTGCCTGGCGGTGTAGTAAACTGATGGATCCTTGATGGAAAATGTGCTGCTATTGGATGTTTACTACCTCGTTGCTTGGTTGTTCGTCATGCGGGACTGAGTCGAAATTCACAATGGTCGAGGAGGTTATCTCCCGCTTCAGATGAGAACCAGCTTTTGGATGCATAAATCTCCAGGGTCTTCGATTATGGGCTGCTGGCTCGACGGGTATGGTGTTATGATTTGCGCTTGTTTTGGAAAGCTGTATCGAGGTCGGAGATGAGAATAGTCGCAATGAGGTGGTTTGCCAGAGTTTATCGCATAAGTCGCACCTCGGCAAACTTCTCGGTGTTCTTGGATGCGACACCTTCGCCATTCCATGGCGACGAGATTCTGAAAACACATGAACATATTTGATGCCCGTGTATGTAGGTAGTACGGAGCAGCTTCCGATCACGTGGCTCTGAACTAGTCGGGTTCGTATCAGAAGGAAGCTACACCCTATTCGTCGTTAGGTCCGGTAATATGAAACAATTGCCCGCCCAAGAGGTACCTAGGTACCTAGGTACCGCCGCCGACCTTGCACGAGCTTCCAACACCAGTCCCAGAGTAGTCATATAACCTCTCTTACAGCCGCGTACTCGTCACCGCTATGGTGGCAATCGGTCCCTTGAGCTGTTCGCCGCTCGGTCATTTGCCCCGCCGCAATTCCAACCGCCCTTCTCTAACTGTCGAAGCTCGCGCGGTAGATACGGCATGCGTAGGCAGATAGGTCCACACATACTCTGTTAATTCCACCAGTTAGATTTTCTTGTTGCGACAATCCAGACGTTCCGAATCTTCTTGCGCGCCGTAAGGCATGCGTTTCTTGCTTCGATCCTCCGGTGTACGACCGGATCCCGCTCACTATAGAAGCAAAAGCCGGAAACGATAGCACAGCGCCCAGGCTCATTTGTATGATGGAGAACAAACATTAGTCTTGTTAAACTGGCCCGGCTCTAGAATCCAGACACGCTGTAGTAGCCTTGCGTGGATACCCTTACTGTGCGAGGACTTACTTGCGATCACAGGGTCCAAACGTCGTTTCTTACCCGAACGTGTCCCCTGAACCAAGAAAACGGTCGAACCATTTTTGTACAAACTCTTCAAGCTGGAATATATCATCGACTTGGCATTCCACGATGTATCCCAATCGTTCATCAAGAGACTTCAATATGAAGCTCGTCGGCTGCATCTTTCCCAGAAGGTGCTTCTGCTACCAGGCAGGACGTCATCGATATAGAACTTCAAAGGTTCAGTCCAGACTTTGCAGATCCCTGGATCCCACTCTACCCGCATTGGCTGCCGTCACTTGATCTGGCAAGTACGAAGAGTGAATACTCTGTATGGTTCTTCGGCCCGTCCATCGGCGAAGGCCCCGCCAACGTCTTCGGCCCGTCGATAACGCAATCTTTGCGGTAGAGGCGAGATCAACGGAGGACCCCATTGCAGGACCAGGCGCCGTGTGGCCCTCGGCCAGACCACGTAGTCGGCAGTCTTTATGATCATGTGCCGATGCGCGCCGGTGCTTGTCATCTGTGGTATTAGTCATGTGCGAAGACCCCATTCATGTGAATATCCCTCGCTCCTATTGTTTCTTAGAGTCCCGCAGGATTCTATGGCTCGGTCTCGCGTATCTTCCTTTGCTATTTAGCAGCAGTCTCGGCCTTCACCTCCCAGATAATTGTCATGCACTTTGCCACAGCGTGCCTCGTATCCGAGGGTTGAAGGATCGTGACGCAACGATGTCACCGTTTGAGTCCGAGAAGTGGTACCTGACAGCAGTCATTGCCCTAGCCAAGCGCTGGAAACCCCTGCGTAAGAGATGAAGAAGAATCCTGCGACGATCTATTGCGATTAGCGCGATAGCAGCTCATTGGCCAGTCGAGTCAGATCTGGCATCGGCAACTTCATTGGCTCGGAAAATTGGCCCTCTTGCAAGATATTGGCGATCGCATTAGATCCTTCGTTGAGTATCGTAATGGTCACAATAGTTAGGGCTTTCTTTATGGGGTGTTTTTGGCGGCACAGTTGTCCAGCGAATATCCTCGTTTCTTCTACGCCGCAGCGGCTGTGGCCTCCCGACGAATCATCTCCCGAAGCCCCGGACAGGAAAACCAAATCTTGTAGTTGCCATGCCACACACCATTGTGATCAAAAGCAGGAAAAGTGCGGTCTCGCACTGAGACACCCACTCACAGCGTCGTACACTGGGCGGTGGTGTTGAACTCCTTAATCAGAACCTCACAAAGGAAGAGCATAGCATTCCTTCAGCAACTTGGGACTGTAGGATGCAGGCGAGTAGCTGAGAACTGGGAACTGATACAGCAATCCCTTGAGGCGCACGAGGCGATGGAACTCGGGATTGTGTTACAATGAGCGTGGGGCGACCCTGCAACACGGAAATCGGGACTTCCAATGCAGCGCACCATCCACGACACCCTGGGATAGAGTTTGAGAGAAAACCTGTCAAATGCAAGCATCCGCTACTCGCTCTTCGCTTATCTGCTAGCGTTGAGTCTCTACCTGCGTTATCCCTGCAGGAACGGCATAAAGCTAGCTTGGCAACGGGTCTGAATCGTAAACCGCAGCCTCGTGGAAAAGTAGGGCAGACGGCCTGCTGTCAGTCATTAGGGCATGCGTCCCCGGCCGACTACTCGTTGGGCCGCTACCATATAACCATTCTGCATCTTTCAGAACAGCGCCGGCGCTGGCCTACACACCTAGGTGCCCGTCAAGATGTCTACTTGGGAGCAGATGTACATTCAGATGATAGCGCATGCGCCGCCAGAAGATGAGCCGCTGCCGTTGTCAAACCAAAGAGCCACCATGTACGGCACCACGCTGACGTTCTTGGTATGCTCCCACAACCTTTCAGCATGTCAGAGACTGACATTACATCTAGATCGTGGCATGGCTTGCAGTCTTTTTCCGGCTTTGGGTTCGAATCAGAGTTGTCAAAGAATTGGGCTGGGATGATATCTTCGTGGTTCTCGCTCAGGTATGTACGCCACAAGTAGAACATGCGGGGTGAGAGGAAACATTGACTCGGTTTCTAGAGCATGAACACCGCAGCGACTATTCTGATGTGTCTTTGTAAGATTGTCTACCATATGGAGAGCTCATCTGGCTAACAGCACCAGCGGTCAACCATGGTCTCGGCAAGCACATGCTTTACCTTCCATACAATGACTTGGTCATGTATCTAATGGTCTGCACGACTGTTGCATATGTCGAACCACAGACTGACCAGCAAAACAGCTTTATTACATTGAGCTCGCACTCTACATCAGCAATTGCGCAGTCATCAAAATCGCTTTACTTCTCCAATACCTGCGCATCTTCAAAGCCGGTGTGATGCGGTGGATTTGCATCGGTCTCCTCGTCATGGTAGTACTGTGGGGTATAGCCTTTGCCTTCACGGCCTGGTTCCCTTGCTTTCCAGTCAAGGGCTACTGGAACCGTACCATCGACGCAAACTGCTACGGCTTTGGTTTCGGTGACCTGGACGGCTTTGTCACAATGTACAAGGCTCAGTCAGCTACCAACATGATGTTCGACATTGCCATCTTCATCGCTCCCATGGTACTCTTCCGGACACCGAACTTGAGGCAGAAGAACGTCTTAGCAATGGCTGGCGTCTTCACCTTTGGTGCAGTGTAAGTCGCCCATACCGAACCACGCTGGGTCTGCATACTAATCATGTTATAGCGTTGTCGGAACATCAGTCTGGCGCCTGCATGGCATCATAGAATCCAAGGGCGCTACATCACCCTACGTCGACTACACCTGGTGGTCCCCCACCATGATCGTCCTCTCATGCCTTGAGATCGACCTCGCCATCATCTGCGCATCCATGCCCATCTTCTGGCCCATTATCGAGAAGTCACTCAGCGCCATCTTCGTCAGCTACGAGGTGCAAGTTGTTGAGGAGCGCGTCGATGACTACGGTCTCACGTACGAGCTAGAGCATATGAAAGGCGGAGATAGGGGCAGCATCAAGAGCAGTGGTACAAGCACACAAGAGCTGACACACGAGGATGAGGAGCATGGGAGGAAACCTCAGTTCACAGTAGGCTTCGATCCGCTGAACGAGGAGCAAAGAGGTGGTGGCTTGAGTACGAATGTTGAGACTACTGCAGCGCCGCAGAAATGGCAGTTGTAAAGAAACAATGGCATATACTTTTCATTGGCATTGCACAAACTTTGAGAAGAACCATTGATTGTGACGCTTCCTACCATAACACGAACATAATGATAATGTATCTTCTACCACCCAACATCCTGACCCATCGCACCCATTCTAGTCTCTAACTACCCGTCCCCTCCAACAAGCTTTATCGCGCAATATGCGATCAGCACTTCTTGCGCACCATCTTCCCTCTACCACCGCTACTGCTACCGTCTACCCGCCGCCGGTGGGTGGACGCGACCACCATACTACGGCAAAGTTCACGCCTCCGCCCCACAATTCCGAAACCTGCGACCTGCAAACCTGCAACCTTAACGCACGCGCTCGACTCAAAGTATACATCGCCGAAGTTGGGTGTGCGTGTGTCAGTCGTGAACCCACCACGCGTGGTATTCATAAGGCTTGTGAAACGAGTTTAACCTATGGTTCTTAGATGGGCGATGGAGATCGCGCAGGGTACGTGGTAAACTGCTCCGGTCGTTCTTCTCTCCCTTGGATTGGGGTTTGTCTTGTTTCGCGCAGTTGTGTAGTTCTGCGTCGAGCGCTTGCGCGCTATGGTATTATCGGCGCAGGGCGAGACTTTTGCTGCAAGCGGTAAGCTCACCGTTCCGCATGAGTAGAGCAAATGTAAAAAATTCTCCGGCCCTTTTATCGCGGGGGTTAGCGAAGTAGGCTGATTGCGGAGACAGATTATGCATGATTCTTTGCGTGCGCACGAGATGACGATGCGTGGTGGGGCTTGCAAAGGTATGGGGACGTGGTGTTATCTGGACCGATTGCTTCGTATCACAGGGGCAGCATGGTGTAGTCGTGCATTCGTTGTGCTAGATGCATGTTTCTGGGGGCACATTGTTGGCGTGACAAGTAATTCAGGGTGTGCTATTTGCAGGGTGGTGATGTGCGTGGCAGGTAGGGCGAGTTGCTGTGCTGCAGGCTGCGTGGTATAACCTGGGGTTTGCGACCTAAACTTTACTTCCCTCTATGCCGTGCATCGCGCGATGTACGACTGGTAGGACTGCGTGGTCTGTAAGTCAGATGCGAAGTCGACTGCGACTAAGTCCTGTTCCTTGTCCGTTTCGTCTGTCCATGTATTCTCCTGTCAAATGCGTCGTCCAACAGATATCTCTTTCCGCTTTGTTTTATCTCTCAATCCATTCGTCTGCTCGAGGGCGCCCCATCGACACGAAGCCATCGCTCATATCTACCAACTCGACTTGCTTGTCGAAAAAAGCACTCGGGAATGCTGCGGCCCAACTGCACCACCTGGATTCCTTCAAGCCTGTTTTCATACCCGTTTGCAGTCATACTGCATCATCCCCAGCATCTCCCTGTTACAGTTGTTTTCTGCCTCACTTTTTACTTTTGTCGATCTTAGGCTGGAGTAATCGACGACCTCGTGGTCAGTCACCGGCAGCCTGTGGTTGGTGGAGCACTAGCATGAGCGACGATCAGACGTCGAGCCAACGACGTTCTTTCGCGCTCGCTTCGTACGGTCGATTTTAGCTTTCCCCTGGGTGTTGCTTTTCCTGCAGCTTGTCCCTTGTTTCCTGCAATGAGGTTGAATGCATGCGTCGATCGAAGATGCGCAAAAGCAACTCAATATGGCGTCTGTCTCGCGTACTCGCATGGTTTAGCGGACCCAGTAGTGTGTGCTGGTGGAACTTGCAGATGATGGTGGTGTGCATTAAATCCTGGAGTAGCTACCGCGTTGCTGGGGCGAACAGCGGAATGTACGGCATTCTGGTCAAGCTGGTGCCATTGCGACCGTTGACGACTTAATTCGCTCCGAATTCCGCAAAGGGACGCTTTTAGTCGAATCAAATCGAGGAAAGGAACAAAGAGATGGGAGAAGGTTGATCGGGAATAAGGCGCGAAGATGTGGGCATGCGCGTGCCAGACTACCTGCGTAGCGTGACCGACTCCGCGGCGGCGGGAGCGCCAGACAAAACTACGCTCACACTAATGGACCTTCCAGCGTCACAATTTCCATGGAGAATTAGGTTACTTTTAGCATCCTTTCTGCTAACAGATTCGACTCATAGAAGTCTCTAGGCTTCTTTAATGATAGAGTTTGAGCTGCTTCATCACCTTTACAGCTGACGCTATTGCGAAGCAACGACCCTAGATAACATACGCGAGCATCGATTCTAATAGCTGGCCACTCTCCGCCACTATTCTGGGTCGTATTATAGCTGTCTCTGAATCTTTTTTGTTTTCTATGTCCCTACTCGAAAAGGTACCGCTCGAGACGTTCCGGCTACTGCAGGTACAGGGTTTAGCGAACCTGTGCGCTCAGGCGGTGACGTATGAACGAACTATACCCCGCATCTGATACTATAATTGGCCTCAGTGGGCGTCGCACAATTCCCTCCCGATCCCCCATCGAAGCGGCTCGATATATGATCAGAGTTGTATCGAGTGCTGCGATGAAATTTCACCATGCCCTTCCAGTGCGTTGCTGTGAAACGACTGAACGAACGCATTTCATAGCTCTTGAGTGGAAGCCTTAAACCGACATTATCGGGACCTTGCTTCCATCAACACAAGGATTTCCAAAATTCCACTATCGGAAGAATTGGCTGATTGCCATCTAATATCGATAATGTGGTTCTTAGGGTGCCAACAAATATCACGATCAAGGCTGTTGTGACATGCTCGGCATCCGGAATTGGCGGCCAATGCGATAGGTCGCCGTCCCGTTGGATAAGTACCAGAAGGGGTGGAATGTTATCCGTGGTGTCACATGGGTCCTCAAAAGTACTCAACGCCAATACTCTAACCACCAACGAAAACAGCCGGCGGTGTTTATAGAGCGCCTACGCGCCGAGGAACCGGATGCGGCTGAGGTATTCATCATGACAACAAGGGCTTTCCTACTTAGGTGCAGTGGGAACCGAGGTTCTCCCGCCTTTCTTTGTCTTCGACGCGAGACAAGTGCTTCCGGTTCTGATGTTTGCTTTGATGGTTAGCTAACGGAAATGTAGTATTGTTATGGTCGTCAATCGAGCTCATTTCTGTGCCGCATATGGCCTCTTCTCTGTTACACCTCCAGGTCAATATGTAGCGCAAAACAATGGATCTAGAATATTTAAATCACGACAAAAGCACTGAACTGGAGGAATTTAGTTTTCTCTGATCTCACCAGATCCAATTGTGTTCTTTGGGCAGCAGAGGTATTCGAAATCCTGGTTAGACGTCGCGACAGCAGACCTCAGCATCACTGGTCCCAATGACACCAAATCCTTCCTTATCAAGCTTAAACAGTTCGATCATTGCGATGATGACATCTCCGAAGAGCGACCACATAGTCATCGACTCCACCGGAGAGACATTATTGTTACTGGAAATCCCCAGCGCGGGCTTTGCGGTCTGGACGGACTCCGAAGATGTAGACTACGACTCACAAGACACGAACGCGGAAAACGTCGATGATGCATTCATTCATGAAGGCGATCTCGAAGAAGAAAGCATGCCCAACTGGGCGAAGTGGGAAGAACATGAAGTGAACAAAAAGGAGGAAGAGAACGTCAGAACGCTAGTTGATTCACCACTCCCATCTGTCTCCATGGTATGGGAAGAATACTCTACACACTCAACGGTATATGACTCCGTTGAGCTAGTGGCTCCTCCAGCCATCATCTACCAAGTCTCGTCAGCACACCTGACAACAGCATCACCGAGGTTCAAAGACGAACTAACCTTCCAGGGCGAGAGCTGTAAAGACAAAGACGGCTTCTACCATCTAAAAGCTTCACACTGGGACCCCGCCGCCTTCGCCATTCTACTCAACGTACTGCATGCCCGTTACCGACGCATACCAAAAGAGCCGAGTTTGGAAATGCTCGCCAAAATAGCCGTCATGGTCGACTACTGCAAGTGCTGGGAAGCCTTCGAACTGATATCCGGGATATGGATCAGACACGTCCGGGCGCACCATCCCATACCGAAAACCTACAACCGTGACTTGATGCTATGGATGCTCATATCCTGGGTTTTCAAGCTACCAAAAGAGTTCTCCAGATCCACTGCACGAGCATTGCGACAGTGCACGCAATTCAGCATCCAAGATCTGGATCTTGGTATCCCGCCTGATATCCCACGTACGTTTTACCAGCCTCGTTACTACTCTGCTTCCCAACCCACTAAACGAATTGTAGAGGCAATACAAACCCGCCGCACGGCCGCCATAACCCAAGTCCTCGAGACGTGCAACTACTGGATCGACGAGTTCAGCGACACATACACGTGTAAAGTCGGGGAACACATGTCGTTTGAATGTAGTTCCATGCTGCTCGGCGCGCTCATGAAGCAGATGAAGAGTCTGGGTTTCTTATAGCCGCACGCTGTCGCGCCGTTTGATGGGTTCAGTCTTGAGAGTGTGACTGAGGGTGTCAAGGGGATGAGATCACCGGCTTGGGAAACGTAGAATGAGGTTAATGAGCTTTATCCTATTAGGCACGCTTATAGTCTTGAGGACACGGTTGTACGGGATGCTGCGAGGGTTGTTACGAGGGCGAAGGGGCTGGTTTTGGCGGATTTCTTGAAGGGGGTTGAGGGTGAGGAGGAGTGGGGTCGTAGTATCTCTGTCTTTGAGGCTCTTGGGGTTTGTTAGCTGTTTGAAGCCTTTTTCCTTTTGTGTGAGAGAATTCTGATCGCACACAGTCCGAAATAATCTTACCCAAGTGAAGGAAGTTGGACTTTTGTACCTCCATCACTCTTTGTTCACGTTTCAGATTCGCAACTTCATGATGACGCATGTAGTGTAAATCCGGAGATGACAGGATACCAAAAGATGGTTTACACATGTACCTAGTATAGAACCGCAATGTCCATGTCATTAATTCTGGCAGGGCTCGCTATGCTGGGGTATAATAATCTCTGTACGCAGGAAAAAGAAGTCCAAAAGAAGTCCACGAGCCATGGTAAAAGGCTAAAGGCACATCACTCGACGTCTAAATTCTCAGTGTCATCGAGTGCCCGCACAACCTCTTCCATCTCCTTTGGGCTGGTGATGCCCCACACGCCACCGCCCTTGACTGACCCCTTCATGCCCACCTCTTTGCCAACCAGATTCCTGCCGACTTTGCCAGGCCCAATTCCGACGTAGCGCATAATCTTCTCCTTTTCGTGGAGGTATTTTATGCTCTTCCACCACTGCACGGTCTCGACGCAGCTCCGGGCTAGTAGGTCTTTGAGCTGTTCCTTGTCCGTGAATGGCTTCCCTGATACGTTGGATATGCAGGGCAAAATGCCTGGCCATGTCACGATATCACGTCCGTCTTCAGTCTCTTTGTGTAGTATACGCTTCATCGTCTCCTGAGCGGGCTTCATGAGAAGGCTGTGAAAGGGCGCGTCGGACTTTAAGCGTACGTGTCGCGGATCGTGGCCGCCGAATTGGCGGAGATTCGTAAGCAGCGTGCTTATCCGTGTGATGCTACCACTCAGTACGATCTGATTCTTCGAATTGAGATTTGCAATAGCGACCTGCTGGACTGCGGGAAGGTGGTCGCTGGAGTCTGTCTTGGAGCCAAGGGCGAGAAACTCATGTATGCCATGAATGAGGGCTTGCATGTGCTCCTCCGACTCGCATACCAAGGCTACCATGCCAAACTCGCCGCCTTCTTCGGCTACCGCTTCTTGACTGCACTTGGCCATGACCTCGGCTCGCTTCCGCACCATTCTCAGCGCGTCTTGGAATGTAAGATAGCCACCAGCCACAAGGGCTGCAAACTCTCCCAACGAGTGCCCTAGAGTGACATCGACGCGCTCGCCAGTCTTGAAGCCAAACTCCTTCTCCAGTATGCGTAATATGAGGATCGAGGTCGCCATGATGGCAGGCTGCGCATTCTCAGTTTTGGTGAGCTCTGCATTGGTGCCGGATTCTATGACTCTCGTAAGAGGAAGTTTGAGCGTCTCGTCGATCTCTTCGAGGATGGGTTTCGCTGTGCTGGGGAAGGCTTCCAGCCACGGCGCACACATGCCCACTCGCTGGACACCCTGACCTATTTTCAGTCAGTACACTGCGCTACTGAGTACAGTTGGAAACCATGAAAAAGCCTACCAGGAAAAAAGATGGCCGTCTTTGGCCTCTTGGTCGGCGCATCTCGTACGCTGCTCATCCAACGGCGGCGGGCAGGCTGGCAACTATCTCCCCGCTGACCGCATCGCATACACCGCCGCGACAAACGCGGGACCGCTCTGGCCACGGGCGAGAAAGGGCTGGACATGGCGAAAGGATAAATTACGATGATCAGGGAATCATGGTTTAGAGCTTCGGTGAGCTTCGCGGAGATGCGGAGCTTCGAGCGCGGGGAATTGACCAGAGCCCCGGCCCTGGAGCTTGGGCTAGTGTCGTGGGGTCGCGGCAGGCTCAACCTTCCCATGGCCGAGGTCTTGCTTTCCCGACACACCACCGAGGTCGCTGCGACCATAATGCATCGAGCTTCTACCGGGAATATCCGGGTGTGTATATTTCTCATGGAATTATCATCAAAGAAACTTCTTATCTGGACACGTCTTGACTAGCATCCCCTACATCAAGCACCCTGTATGGTCAGCCCAGCATCAACCTGAATGCGCATGCCCGTCATGCTGGTATTCTTTGCCAGCATCACAAAAGCATCTACGCAGTCGTCCAAGAACGTCTCATGCTTCAACGCCGCTGCCTCCTTGATATGTTTGATGCGCTCTTCCGGGTAGTTGAGTCCCTAAGATCTTGTTAGTATTTGAACACGGTGGTGCTGGGCCTTGGAAAGGGTTCTGAAACGTACCCATTCCGTCAACAGCAAGCCAGGGAGGACCGTGTTGACGCGTATCTTGGGCCCGACCGTGACAGCAAGACACTTGACCAATTGCACTTGCGCTGCCTTGGTGACGGCATAGGGCATACTGCTTCCACCTTGACTGACCGCCTGTGAAGAGTGGTTATCATGTGTTATTCGAAATTCCAAGTCGGGGTATAGCATACAGCAACGCTTCCTGTCGTGATCATGTGTCCACCGTCGGGGTTGGCATCGAATGTAGCCCTCGCCTCTGAGAGCAGTGCCTTGGGTACCTTGACGTTTGCGCTCCAACATTTGTCCCATTCCTCTTCGGACATCGAGTCGAGGTCTTTCCACTCGGAGAAGCGTGTCCAGCCCTGAACGCTGTTAGTCGCCTGTTTCTTGGGCAGTAAAGGCAACATATGCATACTGCGTTAGAAATGATGATATCGAGACCGCCGAGCTGCTTGATCGTCTCTTGAACTGCTCGTTTCGCGTCCGACGTCGAAGTCATGTCCTGTTAACTTCAGCCTAATCATTCCAGCTCTTAGCTGAGAATAGAGCATACCGCCTTGATGACCACAGCTTTTACTCCTTGATCTTCGCATGCCTTTTGCACTTTTTGAGCAGGCTCGATGCGATTGAAGTAGTTGATGGCAACATTGGCGCCCTCCTTTGCAAACGTCGTGCTGAGTAGCTCGCCCAGCCCACTGCCAAACGGTCAGCACTGTGTGAATCAGTCATGGCTATCTAGTCCAGCCTTCATCTACCAGGTCTATCGGGGACAGTAGGTTTACGTACGCTGACCCGCCAGTTACGAGCACGTTCCTGCCCTTGAGGCTGTATGGCATGTTTGTTTGCGCTTTGTTGGTGAGCTCCGATTGACAATTTGAACTCGTAGATTTGAAGTAGGCGGGTAATCCTATGTAAGCTTTCCCGGACAAGTGAGTTCGGATAGAGGATCACGCATCAAAGATGCTGACGACCTCGGGAGCTTTCATCGGGTAAGTGTGGGGCAAAAGCCGCCGGAGCTATCTAGGTGGCAGGTACACCCCGCCTGCGTCACGTTGGTGACCTGTCCCAGGGTTGTACGACAACCTCGGCATGCTTAACAATTGTTCCTCGATAATCTAATCAGCAACCAATATTTTCCACATCGAAGGTGCGTAGCTGGTTGGCATCTCCGATAGTAATGAATTTGAAAGCCAAACGGTCCGATGCGAGCGGGCTATCCAAGCCCCATCTGCACTAACAATTTCCTACCGCGATTCCAAGACAGGCCACATCTCCTACATGTTGTCGAAGTCGAGACCCCAGTCGTCATCACCTCCTCCATTACCCATATCCATATTCATGTCCATATCCATCCCCATTCCTCCCATGTCACCCAAGTCTAGATCCGGCAGGTTGCCTAAATCTGTGCTCATGTCGCCTGCGCCGCTGTCGCCATTGCCCATGCCGATATTTGATAAATCCAGGCCTTCGGAACCCGTGAGCTCATCCATACTGCGCTGAAGCGCTTTGTTGTCCATGTTTGAGATATCGTCCACGATAGTCGCCGCCGCGGCATCGTCGATAGCACGATTTAGGTCATCCGATATTGTCTGTGATTGCATATCCGCGATATTGACGCTAGGGATGTTGATAGGCGGCGCTTGCAGCCCATGCTCGCCCAGCGACGCAAAGTGTGCTTCCACGCGGCGGTGCAACCGTACTATCGTCTCTGCAGTTAGAGGATCTGTGGCGACAAGATTCGCTGCACTATCGAACTCTTGGATGAGAATCTCACGTAGGTTCATGCGAGTCCGCTGTGGAGCGGGCGCTGGTATTAAACTTCCCACCCAGTTGACAGCAATGGGGCTATCCTCGACCGTCGGCGCGCAGATGATCGACACAGCAACATCAAGGGCTGCCGCTCCGTTACCCGCATCAGTTTGTGTTTTCACTTCGTCTACAATAGCTCGTAATGTTCGGGTAGCACCCAGCATTTTCAGCGAAGCATATATCTGGCGATGTGTATAGCTCGGCGGGTTTGGCTGCATTGAAGCAGTTGAAGCCCACTGCGAGAGCTGCTGTACAGTGTGTCGCAAGGAAGTGTTCAATGTGCTATTCGGCGCGTTTGTCCACTGGTCTAGTTCCTTCAAAGTGGCGAACATAGAGCGCTCATAATGAGTGTGCACTTTGATAGCCTGGATAAAAGGCTCCAGGGTGGTGCGATTGGGGTCTCGCCGCTGCAGCGTGCGGAAACACTTCTCAAGGCGGCTGGAGACCATTGCTATGATAGTCGAATGCATAGCTTGTGCGTCTCCAGATGATGGCGTAGAGAGCATTATCTCGTTGAAGATGCGTATCATGGCATCAATATCGTTATGAGTCTGAAGAAGGGCGTAATTAGCCATCCAAGTCAGGCCTCCGATCAGTGAAGGCAAGAGGAACGTTTCTCCAAGATCTACAAATGGGTCAGTATTGTTGGGCATTCACAGGATTGAAAAGTACTCACATTCCAATCCGCCCTTCACCGATTCGAATGACAGGACGCCTGTGGAGCACGCCACCACGGTCTGTCTGAACAGCGTTGGCACTATGAGATAGAAATCCTGTGGACGACAGGAAGCGAAGACATCATTGCTTAGCCCCTCCTTGTCGGAGTCATAGAGACCCTTCAGCCAGTTGCCAAGATGCTTTCCCTGCTCTTCAGACAACTCGTCGGGCAGCATGCTATGGTGTCCACGTTTCAAGAGTTTGGCGATGAATGTGTCGTGACCAATACCGATGTCATGATACGTCAGATCGTATCGGTATATGAACGCCATGATGAGAACGAGGATAGCACCGAATTCGTCGTACACTGGTTGGTATTCCCCTAAACTTTTTTTTAGAACAGTATCGCTTTATAGTCAACTGGGAACTGACCTTGATCGCTATCGTAGTGCCAGTCATCGAGGAACTGGCATAGCGGCCGCAGTATGCTTGCTGGCGAGGTGAATTGGAGCATCACATCCATCGCTTGGGGCTTCTTGAAGATCAAACAAGATAGCTGCTTCAGATACATAGTAGTCTGTGTCTCGCAAAGGTGCGATATGAACTGGGATCAAGTTAGCAAACTTTTCGTGCGTGTTGGGAAACCGGGTCGTACGTCTGTCACAGCTGCGACAATGGCGCCAGCGTTTCCATCAAGGTTCTCAAGCTCGTCAATGTAGAGGCTGATCTTGTCGAAGTTTGCTTTGCACTGGTTCAGCAGTTCCTTTTTCTCGTACCTCTTCGCTGGTGGACCCTGCATGGGCGCTTCGCCCAAGAGGCGCTCTACAGTACCCGCTTGGATCAGACCATGGAGCACGCATGCATTGAGATAGTCCTGTCTGACATCTGAAAGAGAATTGTTGCTGCCCATGATATCGTCGAAGCCTTGTGAAAAGGACGGAAAAGCGTTGGGATCCACATGGCTGAGCGCCTGGGTGATGCACATCTCGAACGTCATTGGGAATATTGAGCCCGAGATCTGCGTCAGAAGCATGGGCACCTTGTTGATGAGAAACGATTTCAGACAGAACAAGAACTGAGTAGGTTCGTTGCGGTACATGGCATTGGCGAGGATGTCGAACGCAGCGGTGATCAGATCTGTCGCCATGTTTTGCGCCTCCAGCTGTTGCTAGTTAGCACCACTCGGAACGATATTAGATGCTGCTTACCTTGTAACGCGTATGCAAATGATTAATGATGGTAAAATCGTCAGTCAGTGGTCGCGCAACAAGCTTGAAGGCTATTAGTCACGATCAATACCAGTAGGCGGATAACTCACCAATGCGTTAAGAAAGATGTAAAGGCCAGCTCGGGTGTTGGCCTGTGGAAGCTCCATTACTGCATCAAGTTGGAGCGCAGCAACTTCGAGGCCGGCATTTTCGTTCCCTTGGCCGTTCACGTTCGGCAGCTTCTCGTAAAAGTCGTGCTGCTTTTGAGAGATTTCTAATCTGTTCGCCAGCGACAGAGAGGTTTGCGATCCAGCCGAATTATTCGAGAGAAATGGGATGAAAGAGGAAAGCGACTGTGTGAATGCTTTACGTGAATCTAACTGGCTGTAAGTGATTATCCAACCGCAGATCGAGCTATCCTCAAGCGATCAAGGCGTGGATAGCGCGAGGAAACAGACTGGGCGCTTACCTTTGGCCTTTGGGTGGTTCAGAATGCGCAAAATCTTTGGATTCTCAATTATACCAATCACTAGCATTGCAAGGCCTTCTCGAACGTTGATCGACTGCTGCTGTGGTTGTTGTATGCCAGCCATGGCTTGGATCATGGTATCGCTGGTATGCGAGGTCACCATTGCCTGCATCCATCGTGTGATGACAACAAGCGTGCGCAGCCCTTCGGTATTGTTGATGGGTCGCTCTTCTGCAGCGAAAGCCTTATGTAAACGATGGAAAATGACTTCTTCCACTTCTGGAGGGTTGTTCCATTGCGCATCTTTGGGGGTTTTCTCCTCCCCTGCCTTGACTGGGAGTCGATCCTTCGAGTACAAGAACGTCAAGGTTAGAACATCTGCTGCATCGACCTTCTTCAGAGCCAATAATTGTTCGAGAAAACCTATAGAGCGTGGGTCGATACTGTTTGTTCCTGCAACGCGCGGACGAAGCACCAGGGCGGCAATTTTTCGGCCTGGCAGTGGAGACTTCGCGTGAAGCTGCGCGACAGCGGCAGCGAAGACGTCAGGCTGGACGCGCCGCTCCAAGCAGCGGTCGAGAAAAGCCGACCATCCCTTGATCATAGAGTCCATGGCCCATGTGTAAAAATGTTGGCTCCAAAGAATTGAGCTGATGTTGGACAGCGAAAGGAGAAAAGAGGCGGCTGCACTGGTAAAGAACAAAGATGTCAGGGCTGACCGCTGTTCGAAACCTCTTGGCAGGCAGGAGCACACGCGACGCAAGGAAGTCGCATTCTGCATTCAAAATCACCTCGCGAAGATTTCATGTGCGCGCATTCTGCAAGCAGCAGTAAGTCCCGTGCAGCAGAAATTCGAACTCTGGTTGCGTATTTGGAGTAGTATGGTTGAACCGTCGAAAAAACCGAAGCCTCTGGCTTATCACAGACACGCTATGCATTCAAACACGGCTTAACATGTTTAACCTATTTTGGGCTATTTGAAGCCGCTTTCAGAGTACGCGAAAATTCCTTTTTCACTAAGTCAGGAGAAGGCGTAGGCTGGAGAGATTCGGGCAAACAGTCCAAACCGGTGCAAGGGTGGTCTCAGCATGGTATGGAAAAAAAATTACGTTACGACTCGAGAAACGGAACAAGCGTTTCCTCCATGTCGTGGTGCATGTACAACTACTGTGCAGCCCGATGGCGGCTGATTCCGATCGCTGACCCCAGCCCCGCGAATCCCAGAAACTCAGGCATACGTCTTTGTGCAACCCGAGCTAAACTCTGATGCTTGACGGCCATGACACAATTGAGAACGCCGTACTCCAAACCAAGACTCAAGACGGGCGGCGACGCGCATCCTGCAATTGGTCGTCCGCATCGGGTGCCCGCGGACCCACCATCCAGTCCTCCATGGCGAGCCACTGACTCCAAGTCTTCTCGGCGCCCTCGATTTCAGCCAGCTGCACCTCTTGTAGCGGCTTCAGGAAAGGCACCGACTCGTGTGGTGACATGTCGTACTGACACTTGACCTTGGCCCAGCCCACACTCTTGGCCGCAAAGAGGTAGTTGCGGCGCTCGCATTCATGCATTGGGCCAACGCCCTTCCTCCAGTCTTCACCAAAGAAGCCATGCATGATGCCCGAGCTGTCCATTCCTGTGATGACGAGTCGCCGGATGAAGGGCACTAAGGACACCCATGCCGGAGCTGGCTGGCCTCGCGAATTCGTGACGGGACCTTGGCGCGGCCAGGGCATGTTGTACGCAGCAGGACCAGATGAATGAGGCAGCGGTCCAGAGGCGTTCATGAGGGGGCCTTGGGTCCATTGGAAAGGGAGACAGATGTTAATAAGCGCGCATACGGCCTGCACACCATTGTCGTGCTGGGCGTGGTCGAGGAAATACCGTTGGCAGCTCTGGTAGGCGGGATGCCATTCGAAGATATCAAAGTGTGGTTCGGCCGAGGGGTTTGGAATAGACGGGGAACCTCCTGAGGATGTGCTACCACGCGCAAAAGTTCCACCATGTGTCTGGAAAGTCGGGTATCCCGCAGGGAAGTTTGTGGTAAAGCCGGGTAAGCTCGCCATGGTGACCGCAAAGCTACTGCAGGAACAGCAAACGTCAGCAAAGCTGGTTGGTTGCGAAGGAGACGGTGGGTTGTGTGTACACACAACTCGCGACTTACCGAACTGGTGCAACGGTCGTGGAGTTCAACGGTCCAGTGCAGAGTGTCGGGTTTTCCTAGCAACAATTCGAGGAGCCAGGGTCTAAGGGTCCAGAGTCAGATCTAGTGGGCAAGTGAGATCAATGACGAAATGACCCAGTGGGCGGAAGGGTCAGTGCTGCTGTTTGTTGCTCGGAAGATGGCAGGAGCTATAGCGGGTGCTTTAAGATGCTTTATACTCGTGAGAGGTGGGTTTGTCGACGAGGCTGCTGTACTTGCTTATATGATGTGGCTTCGGTCGACGCCGCCCTGCTAACTTCCCGAGGGCTCATTGAAGCCTCAGTCAGATCGATGCAATTTTGGAATAATCCTGGCGGTGATCCAGTCGAGCCACTTCGGCTCCATCGATCCCCCAAAGGTAGCTTCGCCCTCCCGAGCCAATTGGCGGTCGGGCTGCCTTCGGTGGAGCCCGAGATAGTGGCTATGCGTTCGCGGGTTCACGCATGCCTGACGGCGTCGAAATCAGTGTATGCTAAACCTCTGTAACCGACGCGTCGTCAACGCTACGCTGCATGCAATGTCGTTGGCTGCCCTTGTAATGCGTTGCAGCTGATCGCTACCCTTCCTTTCCTGTTCCTTTAGGCCATGCTGCGCGATGACCTCGGGAAGGATGCAAGTGGTGGATGGAAGCCAAACGCAGACGGAGACGCCGAGATCCAGGCGCATCGAGCCGATTTGCGACAGATGCTTTCCCCCCAAGGGGAGCACGAGTGACAGGCGCCATCAGAACGCCCTGGCTACGAGTCGTCAATCGCGGCAGGGGAACCATTGAGATGGGTTGCGAAACGGATACAAGCACGTCCGGAAAGCCACAATAGAATGCGCCCGCCAGTGCGCTGGTTCGTCCTTTTCCAGGGCTATGGTAGCGCAACAAGGCGGCAGAAGAACAGTTCCTCGCCGATCATGTCAAGCCCATGCTCTCCATGAGGCTGTCATACCCATGTACGAACGAGAGCATGTACGACCGCGCACTGGATAGTCGGTACTATGGGAGCGAAAGCTAGTCGCTAGGCGTAAAAGCCTGAGGTGGGGAGAGGCGCCCCAATGCGGCAGGTACCGCCGGCCAGGGCAAATGGCGGACACTATAGGGTGCGCTCGTACATGTCGTTCATTGCTTTTCAACGTGCAACGCGCCTCTAGACCAATTCCAACTGGCCAGGAGCACTGCGGAGCTGGAGCCGGTTGCAGGGCTGCATGTGAGATATCAAAATCGTAATCAAGATCGCGATCGTGATCGTAATCCGCACGCCCACATTAACCAACCCCGGTCACAAGCGGACCATGATGTAACCAAGAAATCGCCGAGGAAATCCATAATGCACCAGACCTCCTCCGTCAGTATCGTGGCTTACACTCTGCAGCATCGTAAATACTCATTTGTATGCAAGACATCGGGCACAACATTGAAAAAATGGCACAGACTTCGTTCTCATTGGCTTCGTGGACCAAGGTGCGTTGGATATTGTTGCACAAGATGCCACCTATTTCTAATCCTTGCAGCTCTCTAATGGCTTGTCTATGCCGACCATCCACCTAGGTGTCTACCTGACGTCCGGAAAGGAGACGTATCAAGCCGTCCGGTGGGCGCTCGAGGTATGCTTTTTTGGTTACCAGTGATCATTAGACCTCATGCTTACAACGGCAGGCTGGATATCGAGGGTAAGTACTACAGGGCACCGGCTTCTGTAGAACATTTGATGGATGACGCGTGCATCAGGGTCGACTCAGCTCAGATGTACCATAACGAGCGCGAGTCTGGCAAGGCTATCGCCGACTTCCTCTCAAGCGAGGCAAATACCCAGTCTCTCAAGCGCGAAGACATCCACTTCACCTCGAAGCTAGCGTCCAATTCCGCATACGAGACGGCCCGCAAAGCCATTAAGAAATCGGTCAAGGAGGCTGGGCTAGGCTACATTGATCTATTCCTGCTACATTCCCCATATGGTGGCAAACAGGCACGTCTTGACAGCTGGAAGGCTGTGGAGGACGCAATTGATGACGGCGAAGTCAAGATTGGAGGCGTCTCTAATTATGGAGTCAAGCATGTGCGTAGACCCTAGTTCCCGTCACTTTGTTTTGGCTGTCTCGGGAAGGCCCGTATCCTCCCATTAGTGCGAACATATGGCCAGGGTGAGAAAGTCGTTGTATCATTGTCTATGGGACTTGGTAGAAGAGTCATTACTGTCACCAGGCATCCGACGTCGCCGAAGTTAACAGGCGGCTGCAAAGTCCTGCTTCCAGGTAGTCACTGACGACGGTGTAGCTGCAAGAGTTATTGGACTCCAACCCGAGGATTCCCCCGGCGGTGAATCAGATCGAGGTTCATCCTTTCAACACACGGAAGGATATTACTTCGTTTTGCCAACAACACAACATCGTTGTGGAGGCATACGCGCCGCTCGTGCGTGCCTTGCGCATGAAGCACCCCAAGATTGTATCCCTGTCCAAGAAGTACTCGTGCACTCCTGGCCAACTACTAGTCCGCTGGAGTCTGCAGCATGGCTATGTGCCGCTGCCCAAGAGCGTCAAGAAGGAGCGAATCGTCGAGAACTCCGAGGTTGGTGGCTTCGAAATCGAGGCTGGCGATATGGAAACGATGGATGGATTGGACGAATATCTGGTGACCGGTAAGTTCCCTGTCATGTGTGATCAGGCAAAGGATTCCGGGCACAGCGGTGCCAATCCTTTCATTCCGCTACGTTTGCTGACGAGGAAATCTTTTCTCCAGATTGGGATCCTACCGATTGCCCTTGAGTGTGGAGGCGGGGACGAGGCGCGTGGGGGTTTATGGTCAACGCGTGGAGGATTGAAACGCTGTCCTCACACACGACGAGTAAATGTAGCAAATTGAAGCTGATAGCACTACGAAATCACCCATGGCTTGTGACAGTCGGCGCATGCACGCCCTGCCGTCAAATCCGATGCTGTCGCGTGGGCGCATCGCGTAGGCTCGCTCGACGTCATGCCGTTGGACGCGGCTTCGGAGGCATACATAGGCGGGCTGTGCAATGTAACCGCGTGGCCATCTCCGTGAGCAGTCATGTTACGGTATCTCCGCTGCACGATGAGACGGAAAGGATGGCTGTCGTGTGCAGTGTTCAGTGTGCAGTGTGCAGGCCCGCGCACGCCGCCGCATCGCCCAGGAATGCCCCGGCCCGGCGGCCAGAGCACTCGGTCGTTCGCGCCCAACATGCCCACTCCCTCCCCCTCTGCCCTGACAAGACACTAGCGAAATGTCAACGTAACAGGTACGCCCGCCGACGTCGGCTGCCTTCGCGTCCCATGGATTGACCCTCGACAATTACACTGCCGCCACGAGCCTGGAGTGGCCGCATCCCGCTAATTTCACGTGCAAACACCCCGCGATACTTGTCCTCGCTCGCCCATTGGCCGGTTCCTTATCAGTAGAAAAAGTGCACACCACGGTTTGCATCAACATGGCGCGCTGTAGGCCCCCATTGACCACTGAGAGAGGTCCGACAGGCCAATCTCCCGGCCTCTGACGTACTGAAATCGAGTGCGACTTTGTTCCGTACCATGACCGCGATGGCATCCCACCAGCGGCGAACGCTCCTAGCTCATAGGGACTACCATTATATATACCAGAGACCGTCTGCTCCTGCTTCCTCTATCAACTCGTGACTATCAACCTCTGCTATATCTACTTTCTCACTTACGAGTCCCTATTTACCAAGATATTCAAGCCCCATTTCACCATGTCCGAGCCCGAGTTTGAGCAAGCCAGGAAGGGTATGTCCCCTCTACGCCAGCCAAACATTTACTCTAGCTAACTCCCTCGTAGAGCTCGTCTCCACCCTCGAGGCCTCCTCCCTCTTCTCCAAGAACCCCGAATACAAAAAGGCCCTAGAGGTCGTCTCCGTCCCCGAGCGCATCATCCAGTTCCGCGTTGTTTGGGAGAACGACAAGGGCGAGTGCCAGGTCCAGAAGGGATACCGTGTGCAATTCAACTCTGCGCTTGGTCCCTACAAGGGCGGCCTCCGTTTCCACCCTACCGTCAACCTGTCTATCCTCAAGTTCTTGGGTTTCGAGCAGATCTTCAAGAACGCCCTCACTGGCCGTACGTCATACCCAACCGATCGCGTCCGGCGCAAAGCTAACGTAATATCTAGTCAACATGGGCGGTGGCAAGGGAGGTTGCGACTTCGACCCCAAGGGCAAGTCCGACAACGAGATCCGCAAGTTCTGCGTTGCCTTCATGAGGGAGCTCAACAAGCACATTGGTAAGTACCATCCCTAGCGCGTCCCTGCGAACTGCCTCGGTGGGGCATGCGCCGCCAACGGCTTCGCGTGCTGGTCCGACTGCAGGCCAACGAGATCTGGCGGGTCCGTTTTGCCTTATCTTCCCATCTCGTTGGCTCCGCCCCATCGGCGACGCTTGCTGCTTTTCTGGTACCTCTATGGAACATTAAACTTACGTAAATGTACAGGTGCCGACACTGACGTTCCTGCGGGCGACATCGGCGTCGGTGGTCGCGAGATCGGCTACCTCTTTGGCGCATACCGAGCGGAGCGCAACCGATGGGAGGGCGTCCTCACTGGCAAGGGAGGCTCATGGGGAGGCTCATTGATCCGTCCCGAAGCCACCGGCTACGGTCTCGTATACTATGTCGACCACATGATCAATTACGCCTCGGGCGGAAAGGAGTCATTCGCCGGCAAGCGCGTCGCCCTCTCCGGTTCCGGAAACGTCGCCCAGTACGCTGCGCTCAAGATCATCGAGCTTGGCGGAACCGTCATCTCTCTGAGTGACAGCAAGGGCGCCTTGATCGCCGAAGACGACAAGGGCTTCACCCCAGAGGTCATCAACCAGATCGCTGCCCTCAAGTTGGAGCGCAAGGCTCTTACTGCCCTCGAGAACCACAACTACAAGTACGTCGACGGGGCTCGCCCATGGAAGGAGGTCAAGAAGGTCGACGTTGCTCTTCCATCAGCGACCCAGAACGAGGTCTCTGAGGACGAGGCCAAGGCTCTCATCGAGTCTGGCGCCAAGTTCATCGCTGAGGGCTCCAACATGGGCTGCACACAGGAGGCTATCGAGGTCTTCGAGGCCCACCGTCGCGAGAAGAAGGGTGACGCTATCTGGTACGCACCTGGAAAGGCTGCTAACGCTGGTGGTGTTGCCGTCTCCGGTCTCGAGATGGCCCAGAACTCCCAGCGTCTGTCATGGACTGCCGAGGAGGTTGACGAGAAGCTCAAGGGCATCATGAAGGACTGCTTCGAGAACTGCCTGGGTACCGCCAAGGAGTACTTCACCCCTGCTGAGGGCGAGTTCCCATCCCTCGTCGGTGGTGCCAATGTCGCTGGTTTCCGCAAGGTCGCTGCTGCCATGCACGACCAGGGTGACTGGTGGTGAACGGTTCGCTATTAAGCGACCTGCCTTTTGTATATGATACCTTACGATACCTTCACACTGGATATGGCGTTCGGGGGCGGGATGCTTCCACTTTGTATATAGATACCTCTCATGAATAGAATGATCATGACTTCTTACTCTCAATCTTCCTTTTATGGATTCCTGAGAAGTAACTGTAATGACAAGACAGCCCTACGATCTCTCCATAGAATGTCCACAATTCAGCTCTCAATAGTTTCCCACTTCCACGTCAAGCGGTCGTCGCTTTACCAAGGAAAAAGCAACATGGCATAACAATCACCTTGCGTGGCGTTTACATCCCAAAACCTACCCCTCCATGCCCCGGGACACGAACCCCCACCAGAGGCCAGCTGGAAAAAAGCAAAAGCTATCATCTCATGCAGTCGAAAGAAAAACAAAAACACCCCCATGCGCCCAAACAATGCGCCCATAGCTCCAGCTCAAGCTCATTCCCCCATCCAGTCTAGCCCCAATACTAATCAACCATGACATAAAACACACAGTCATACCCAGGCAGCAGCGCGCGCAGCGTAGCGTAGCGTGGTACACTGCTGTCCAGGAATCCTGTAACGTGCCGCGACGCGACACACGACCGACCTTTTTTTTTTCCGACGGCGGACGGGCGGGCGGGCGGCAGTAATGGACATGACATGGATGCGCGCGCATGCACGCCGCCGCCGCCGCCGGAAAAGTGTTCGCCCGGAAAAGGTTGGGGTGGGTTTCGCTTTCACTTGGGTTGGGTCTGGGTCGGGTTGGGATGGAATGGTTGATTGGGGGCGCGGATGGCTTACTGGGGTGGGCTTGGTGGGGTGCGTGCGGGTACATGGACGTGGGTTTGCAGGGCAGGGCAGGGCAGGGCAGGGCAGGGGAAAGAGGCTAGGTGAGTGGGTGGGTTAGGTCGATATCGGAAGAGGGAGGGTGGGCGATTCCGGGACCGGGAAAATTAGGGTTGGGCGTGTTTTCTGAGGGAGGGATTTGGATGCTGTGGTGGTAGTGCGAATGCGGGTTTGCATGGGGTGGTTTTGCTTTTGACGAAGGGAGAGGGTTGTAGGGTATGTATGTAGGCAATGTATATGATTTGGTATAATGTCTCGTGAGAGCATTGATTGGAATTGTGATTATAGGCAATAGAGCTGCCGGGTACGTTACCCGAGTATGGTTGTCCATTCCCGCAGGAGCTCATCAACCACGTCTTTCTCTTGGGGTTTCGACTGTGACGTCCTGTCTTCCTCGTCGTTTGGAGAGATGATCTCAGGGCCATGTGCCGAGCTACTTGGCGGTCTCTGCTTACCCAACATCCTCCTGTCTGGTACTGTGTCGTAATCAGGTAGTATGACCTTGACGTCCACTATGTCTATTTCTTGACCAACAGGGTCGTATTCATCATTAGAGTCGTCTTCCTCGGTAGAGTCATCTTCCTCAGTAGAGCCATCTTCCCAAACATAGTCATCTTCTCCGACCCTGACACCTTCATTTGCGACTCTGTTAGTGGCGGCTAATTACAGACGGTACTGAGGTACTTACTTTGACATTCTATTTCTGCTACAATCGGTTTGTCCGTTTGCTCTACTTGGGGTGGCCCAAATAATCCGAATTGCGGCTTTGCTGATGAGGAACAAGCAGCAACAGTCACCGTCCCATCATCTCGTCGCTCACTCGCATAAGTTTGCGATGAGAGTGGAACTCTGCTGTAGTGTAGTTCGGGTTTGCATTGAAGTCCGGTAGCCATCTCGTTGGTCTTCTCTCGAATTGTCGAAGCCTTACGGAAAAGTTTGGGCGGTGCTCGCGTCTTGGCTCTCATGACCTGTGTTCCAAACAGAATAGGACTGGTAGAAATGTAGCTCTCACTGGGTCTGGAGTATTTTTCAAGCTCAGTCGTTTCTGCAGTTCCCTTGATTTTGCTTCCGGAAGCTGCCACATCCTTCGAGCCGCCAAGTAGGACGTTGTCGAGATAGGAACGGGTGACGAAGTAAGAACTAAGAGCCCTCTGATGGTGCTCGGAGTGATCATCACTGCCGTCTTGCTTCGCCATGGCTTGTTGCAGTTGCTCAATGTTTTCCATGAGGGCTTTGATATGGTTCATACATTCCGCAAGAGATTTAGGAGTGACGGTAGATCCGACAGACCAAGTGGTCATATTTGACCCAGATCCATCATCCTGTTGGTGCTCGTCTTCATCAACTAGAGTGTTGGTATCGCTGTTGCTGATGCTTCGTAGTAGCTCTTCATACTTTTTTGTGGAGCTCTTCTGTTTTTCGTCCAGTTGCTTGATCTCTTCACGTTGCCTTGCTTCAGCTTCGCGGTCAAGCTGGTTTGATGTGACTTGATATGCATACGTGAGCAACTGCATCAAGAGCTGTAGAGTGCTCTTGAGCTTGTCGATGTGATTTCGCAGCAGCTCAATCTTATTTTCCCGGAACGGCAGCATTAGCCGGCCCATCTTTCCCTTTTTGCTTTTGTTCAAAGTCGTCTCAATCTCTTCAAACACTGCCGAACACTCTTTCAAGGTCTCGTTCGCTGTCTCAACTGCGCTCTTCGAAATCAAGCCCGAGGTATCATCCTGCTTGAAAACACGACCCAACTCTTCAATGACGAAGCTGGTGAGCTTGATCTCTTTCGCAATGTCCCTGATTCTGCGATCGGCAGTAGCTACGCTGTCAGCATACTGATACAGCGCCTGTGAAAGCTTCAAACCTGCCCCTGCCAACTGCACGACGCTTGCGACGAGGCCTAACGTTTCTGCCATGTTTGTACCACGCGGCAACAAGTCGACAACGCTGCCAATCACGATCCAACAATATAACAAAATCGAGAGATTCGCTGCAACGCTTGTATTAGGACTTCAGAACGGGTTTCCAACACCAGTGTTCAGCTTGGCTGAGTGCCTAAAGCCAAGCGGGGCTTCGGTTGAGGCTAAGCACGTGACCTGCACGCACCATCACCAACTTGACGCACACGCCTGACACTCTGCGCATCTTCAGTGAGGCAGTCATACGCTCTTAATGATTGTTTTGAAGACATCTTCGGTCTCTGGAGTATACTCCGGTCTTACTGCGAGTGGTCACGGAGGGGCTGGCCGCGCCTTTCCCCAAAAGAACCTTGGCGCAATCCGAAAACTTGGACTGTTCGCTGACAGGGGTGCCTCCATCATCATTGAGCATCACCACCCCTGCCCGTCAGCCGTCTTTCCTCGGATCGTCATGCGCGGCTCTCGCTCATTGGGTGCCACAGCTGTTCTGCGCCACAGAACCACGGTATGATATCATGGGGTCTGGCGGGTAGAGAGGCCTTGCTTGGGTCGTCCTCGTTACAAAGGCTTCCCCGCTGCGAGAATTGACACGGTTTGATCGCATACACGTACCTTTTGGGAATCTTTACAGGCCCTGTTCACCCAGAGTATCAACCACACCAGTCCACCTTCACGCCTCGGAGTGCTCCCTTACCATCTGAGCGCGTCAGTCGCTTTCGAATCGCCGATCAACCTCTCGGCTTCTGCTGGCTATGGATGACGGTTTTCGACAACCTGCAAAACTCCAGAAACGAAAGAGTCGCGAGCGACAAGAGCTCCAACAGATGGCCGGCGGTTCAAGTGGTCAACCAGCTGCCAACTCATCGCAACCCATTTCTGGTCCTGAAAACATGACGTCGGCCGACAAGGAAAAACGCTCAAAATGGCGCATGTCCAATCCATTTTCTTCCAAGGACAAGACGTCAAAAGATAGCCTCCACCATACCCAAAAGGACGAAGAAAAGGAAAAGGAAAAGGCTCGCAGAGATGCCGACTCGGCTTATTACAGTAGCGAACGCAGCAGTGCAGATCCAAGCCTCGCGAACCAAGCACGACCGGTTTCTGGTGAACAATATCACCATCCGTCCACATCCACAAACAACCCGGTACCTCCAGTACACACTACGCCACCGAATGGACAGACTCAAGAGACCCTTGCACCGCCTCAGCAATCGCTTCAGAGTCGCTCGAGTCACGAGGATGTTGGAAGGGAGACGTACCGCGATGCTGGCACAGGAAACATAGTCACAGTCACAACCACGACGACAACGACGACTACCACAACAACTGGTCCAGGCGGGTCTACCACGGTGGAACAACCTCATGATAGTGGTGCTGGAAGGTCACAGAGTGTACACACTTCTGGCCCTAGCCCGCCACAACCAGCACCTCCCCAGCCAGAAGATCATCACCCTCAGGGCCCAGGCTTATCAGCCCAATCTGCTGTACGCCATGATGTGACCCCACCGATTCTGGAGAGTAGCCAACCACAAGGCAGCATAATCTCTCCACAAGTTCCCAACATCGATGGAAGTTCCTCTCCACCCATTCCTGCGAAGAACAACATCCGGCACCGAGTAGAGCTGGACTCAGTCTCCCCTGGAGTCCAGCGACCAAATCCCATGGAGGACACTGTTAGTCCAATTACTCCAACCAGCCCGTCGCGCGCGAACTTCTCCTATCCGGCTCGGGCTCCCCCTCAGGGTGTTCCGCGACAGGTTTCTGCTAATGGAATGCCGCCTCAGCAGCAACATATGGATCAGCAGCAGCCAGGCATACCGCCCGTACCCCCAGTACCAGAACAGCAGCACCGGAGATCGAGCATCCCTCAATTACCAGCACAACAACAGCAACAGGCTGGCATGCCACCACCAATGCCGAACCAGCAGCCACCTAGTCTACAGCCTGGCTTCAATCCAAATGATCCGAACCGCCCGGTACCGTACAGGGCAGGACACGACCTCAACAAGCAAGGCACCATGGCGAATCTCAAGGCAGCTGCCGCTGGAATTCATGTAAGCCTCCACCATCTCCAGACCCACCTTCAGGACACAAAACTGACACCAAGATCAGGGCGCAGGAGAAACCCTCCGCGGAACATTCAACGACACCTTCGACCGCCGCAACCCCACTGCGCACGCAAAGAACCAAGCCGTCATCGACAAAGGTCGTTCAGAAATTGATACCGCACGCGGACAACGGTACCCAAACGAGCCACAACACCCACAGCAACCACACATGGGCAGTCAACCAGGGGTTTCGAACTACCAACCCCAACAATCTACGACTGGTGCGGCGGGGGCTCCGACTCCTCAGCCTGGTATGGGGAAGACACCGTACATGGGTCCGCCGGTGTCGGGCTCACAGATCGAGGGCAGGGGTAACAACGGTGGGGGCAGATTGAGCAATATCATGAAGAAGATGAAGGAGGGGCCTACACCGCCCAAGGAAGGGACTGCGAACCATTCATAGGGGGATTTGTGTGGAGAGAGGATACGGGATAATATTGTACATGTTGAAATGCTTTGATGTTTTGTGTAATGACTATACCACTGTGTGTGGGGAGCACTGGCTGTGTTGGTAATTCTAGCTAGCGATCATGGCGTTCTTCAAATCACATGATAGTTGATTAATCAGAGTATCATGCGCATTGAGGCATCAAGATTCGCACTGGAAAAGTGAAGCTCAAACGATGGTGGGTGAGTATAACGATGCTAGGGCAAAATCAACAAGTGATCTCATGATATTAAGTTTTATTTAAAGACTATGTAGTATCTACTCGTAAACTTCGTGAAAAGCATCGTATCCTCGACCACATACCGAGCATACGTTTAACCGTTGACAATAGTACCGCCGTTGGCGTGGATAGTCTGACCGCTAATCGAGCTGCTATCATTGCTAGCCAAGAAGACAAAGCAAGTAGCAATCTCACTAGGCTGCGAGGGCCTGCCAATAGGGGCCGTGAACTGCTTGATAGCCTCATCATTCATAGTCGCGGGGATGAGCGGAGTCCAAACAGGGCCGGGAGCAACGGCGTTGACTCGGATGCCGCGTCCGACGTATTGGTTTGACAGGCCACGGGTAAAAGCGACGATGGCGCCCTTCGTGGAGGTGTAGTCGAGGAGGTCGGGACGGCCGATGTAAGCGTTGACGGAGGCGTTATTGATGATGGTAGCGCCGCGCTTCATGTGGGGCAGGGCGTACTTTGAGAGGAAGAAGAAGGGATGGATGTTTGTGTCGAAGGTGTGGAGCCATTGTTCCCTGGTAAGACTGTTAGTTGCAAAGTTTATTGAGGGCGGAATGATGCACATACTCAGACAGGTCATGGATATCGTTGATCATCATCTGGTACGCGTGGTTGTTGATCAAGATATCAATGCCACCCATGGCCTTGACAGCCTCGTCAATGACCTTTTGGCAGTTCTCCTTGGACTTGAGGTTGACGGCGAGAGTGTGGCACTTTTGGCCCTTCTCTTCTACCATCTTCTTGGTGTCTTGGGCGTCTTTTTCTTCCTCCGGGAGGTAGGCGATGAAACTGTCGGCGCCTTCCATGGCAAATAACACGGCTATTGAGCGGCCAATGCCAGAGTCTCCGCCTGTGATGATGGCCTTCTTGCCCTTGAGCTTGCCAGCGGCTTTGTACTTCTCCGCACCGCCTTCAGGTGTGGGAAGCTCATCAACCTTTGGCATCGGGTCCAGCTTCGCCTCTAGACCGGGAGCTTGTTGGTGCTGGACATCGGGCTGGAAGCCTGTGATGCTTTGTTAATGTTGCCCTCAAGGCGAAAGTTATCTTCAATGCTTACCCTGCTCGAACTGTCCTTTGCTAGAAGACATTGTGTAAGACTTTATGGGTATCTGGATATGAGAAGAGAGGAATTAGAGGGAATCTAGTGTCTTCCTGGGATGGAGATTGTTGTAAGTGCCATGGTGGTTTCCGATCAAATTGGGACTTTTATTGACGTTCGTGATTTACAGTGACATCACAAGGCGGTCACCACGCGCTCATCTGTAAAGGTGGAGCAAATCCTCGGACAGCGTCAGAGAACTATCTGCTAAGATCTGGCCATCGGCAATAGAATATCCTCGGTCGATGGTGTATCATACATCGCGCGAACTGGTGGGAACGTTGGCCGTCGCTTCAGCCCTACCCGCTTCTCTACTATGACACTCGCACGGCCATACGATCGACACCCAAGTCATTCTGGAAAGCTGCAAAGAACGACTGAGCAAAGCGCTTTCAAGCCGAGCGTTGTTACGGATGCCGGCGGTTCTACGTCATCTCGCCAAAACCATGGCGACGTCATCACCACAACAGAGCCTGCAACGGCCATCCTCCTCGTGCCAGATCAACATCTGAATTACGAACCCTCCCAACATCTCATTTCCCTTTCCATCACGATCAACAGCCAAAATCCCTTCTCACACGCCCGTAATGACGCTGACGCAGCTATTTCAAGGTATGACGTAGCACCTGTTGGGCCCACTTAAAATCAGGGTCCACGCGCTATGACCGCATCCAGCCTCGCTCAACGCCTCGATCACTAGCCCCCAGGCAAAAGTAACGGCCATCATCACCCGCTTTCCCTTGCAAACAAGCCATTTCGTTACTGGGGCCCAGGAACAAGAACAAAGTAGAGTAGGCGCCAACGTCATGCGCCACGAGTCGTGGTACGAATGTACCAGGGTCTTTGGGCCTTGGAGCAAGCTTGACGGGTCCCTGCATGACGTGAGATGAGGACGATCGCAGCTAGGTTTGGGCTGCTGGGTATACGAGAACTTGATTCCAGGGACTTGGAAGGTCTTTGTCTGGGGTGTAGGGGGTTGTAAGACAGGGCTTGGTGGCTTGCTGTGCGGTTGTATAAGATGGGATGTTATGGCACGTTTTGTAGATTTTTCTTCTTCACAACAACTCATCTCAAGCAACTACTACAACCAACTTCAAAGACTCTCAGGCACTATCATCTACCTACTTCGCCCTATCCACCGATATTAACCTACTCTACAATCATGCCTCTCGCACGCCGCCACGCTCCCCGTACTGCCCGTGCAACACGCACCACTGCACGCCCATCGCTCAAGACTCGTCTGATGGGAGGTCGCAAGACTCGCACTAAGCGTACACCCGGAACCACCGTCACCACCACTACGACTACCAGAACCACCCGTACGGCTGGTGGCCACCATGGTCATGCCACGCCTGTTCACCACCACAAGCGCCATGCTACTATGGGCGACAAGGTCAGCGGTATGATGATGAAGCTCAAGGGCTCTCTCACCCACAGGCCCGGTCTCAAGGTAGGCAGAAATCATTCGTTGAATCCCATGCGTCGCTAACGTTTTCAAGGCTGCGGGCACTCGCCGCATGCACGGTACCGACGGCCGCAACGCTCGCCGGGTTTACTAAATTCATCCTACTGGAGTAACGGGAGGGTTCCTTTTGTTGTTTTATAGCGATGTCACGACTGTACGATACGAGAGAAGATACCCGAAGTTTTGGGCGTTTAGCATTTAACGAATCATTCAAGATTGAACAAGTTCATTTGTGAAGCCTATCCCTTCCTTGCTACTGTACATTTCCATCATCTTTGACATTTTCATGCTGTCGGTGGATCCCGAGGGTACACATTTCGGGGCCTACCCCTCATCCCCTCGCCAGGCAGTCTTCAGTAGGCAGATCTGAAAGCGGACGTAGGGATTGCGCACACCATGGATGCCCAGCAAAACATGTCTAATCCTCATTGGGCGCGCGGTAGCCGTCGGGACCCCGGAGAATCTTCTCGCGCATGTCTGGGCGACCGAGCCAGGAGATGTACCAGGTGGGCTGACCATGCTTGATGCGGCACTTTGTGTCCCAGCGACCACCAACAGACTGGTTGTGCTTCTCGTACCCATCATCCAGATCCTCTCCTTGAGGCTTGCTTCGATCCATGCAGTCAAAACACACGCCGTTAAAGTATCCCAGAGTATTGGACTGCGCCTTCAAGACAACGGTTTCCCAATCGATACCACAGCAGCGGTTGCACTTCGGGGTGTACGCATTATTGAACTCCTTGAGACGGCGAACGACCTGTCCAATGCTTGAGTAGTTGAGAACGTCGTCGACTGGCCATGCGTCGCACTTGGTTAGGGCGAGCTGATAACGACCGATTGTGGCGTTCCAACGGGAGCATAGAGTGGACTCGGAACGAAGGATACGGCCGACACGAGAGTAGAGAGATTTGTAAAGGCTGTTGCGAAGACCCCCTCGGGCATGATTCAAAGGACCTAGTGCTTATTAGAGAAGGTTCTGGAGGGTTACTTACCAACAAGCATGCGCTCATTGATGTGGAGATTCTTGGGGGCCTTGAAGCCTTTAGGCGGGCGTTCTTTGACATGAAAAACGTGATCGTAGGTGAGGTACTTGGTAACGCGTGCATATCCGACCGCATGATCAAAGATGTAGCACGGGTAGGCGAGAGCTCGTGCAATCGGGACTGTGAGCTCGATTTTGGCCATGTTGATATCGTACCATTTGTTGAACCAGATGCCCAGATTCTCTTTGGCTTTGTCGTCTTGATGAGTGTTCCACAGCGATATCGTATCCCAGACCCCGACGAGTGAGATGTTGAAGAGGCCCAACTCACTCAAGCGCTGCTCAGAGAGCCCGTGAAGATGAGCGAGCCAGACAAGTGTACCCTCTTTGTTCTCGCCATCGTCCTTTGACTTTGCATTTCCGCCGAAAGTCAGCTCAGTCTTATCCGTCCTTGCGTCGAGGAGCGCTCTTAAGTGCAAGAAGTCGCCTTACCTGTCGGACTCCACCAGAATGTCGGTGACATGTTTTACAGACCTGTCAACAATCAAGCGGCTTGCAAGCGCTTGATCAATCTACAATCAAGCCGACGGTTCCATCAATCAAGCCTCTCGCATAGAGATTGGTTAGCAATCAAGCTCAAGAGACGAAGCTTGATTGATCAGCTTGATCAGATTGATGCAGCGAGGCGGCGAAGGCGGCGGAGGCTGCTCGCCTAGTTAGCATTGTTTTCGCTGAGGGAGCCGCGTACCCAGCCATCTGCCCATCTACTAGCCACCCAATTGAGCCTATATTACCCTCGGATTGGGACGATCATGAGTAAACTCAACA